>OY735260.1:8018597-8182805 GCA_963457715.1 Argyresthia albistria
GCTTAGCGGAATCCGCCGTGTGGTTTATGTCTTCATGATGTCGATGGGGAGTGAGTGCTATATGAAGTTGTACAGCTTGCCTACCATTTTCTGCCAGTGTTGATGACTGATTGAAGATATAGAGAAAATGCGTGAATTTTTAATAATTGACAAACTGTTTCAGTCTATACGATACCTACGGCGTAGTCTCTGATTTTGTAAAACCCAAAGGCTTGATCGAAATATACAAAACGAGCAACGAAGTACAAAATGCAGACTCTCTCAATAATACCTGGAAATTTGTTTGTTACGTACATTGTTGTGAAAACTGTTTCTCTTCCAAACATCCTCGACAATATCCTGATTATTTAAAAACAAATATCTATTTTGAGTGTAGCAACATTGTCTTGGAGCCACCAATGATGGCGACAGCGGTTTGGCGCCAACGCGCGTGCCGTCCACTGTAAACAGTTAGAGGGACGTTCGAATTTCAAAAACAAACTTCCCGTACGGGGTTTCCGGTGACGGTTTAAATTTGAATTCAGAAACATTGTAGTGCATTCCTCAATAACCTGCTGATGATTCAGATTAAAAAAAATCAGACGTTTAAATTCACAGTTTACCTGTTAGTACTTACCTCGTGGCTTACAAATTTACAGCTTAGTAACAAAGTAATACTAATTAAATAGGTATTTGTCTTCATTCTCATATTAGAAATACGAAAATATAAATTGTTTCCCGGTACCGCATCATGGATAGGCGGAGACAAGCAATATGATGTCTGGACTGGCCTGTCCTTTTGGGCTTTTTGGGACTGTGTCGAGATTAAATTGACCTTAGGGCGTATGTCGGTGTGGTCACTTTTTAGAGTCAATTTAATGTTCTGTCTGTCTAGGGAAACGCCCCTAGAATGGAAACTTATTACTGTGACCGTGATAAATGATGATATATATTTTTGATGGCGCTACGGCTGAGATATGAGTTTAATGTTGCTCCCTGACACTACTTTCAACTTTTATATTTTTGCAAGAACCATAATTATAAAATTTTAAGAGATCCCTCCTATTATTATCACAAAATCATGTTAGGCCAATTCAACATTGGGTACTTACCTAACTTAATAAATAAATAATAATAAATGTAGCCATTATTGTCTCCAAGGGACCCAGGCCTTCAGCTTTACCCAGATACGCGTAAGATTGAGCCACATTCCACTACGCTGGCTCATTGCGGGTTGAAGGGGTGTCGGGCTAGGTGCAAACCCGACTGTCAGAAGTCATCATGCTGCCCTATTAGTGCCTCGATCTGGCACAGCTTTACGACTACTACCACCGACTACTTTATTGCACGTTAAAGAAATTATTAATGTTGACTATTTAAATACAGTCCTTAATTATCCGCTTCCTTGCATATTTCCTAAGTTACAGTGAAACAATTATAAACGACTGTTCAACCCGTGACATCTAAGCAAAAGCCTTAATTTGGAAACGGTCGCCGCCGTGTCGATGTAGGCGTTCTTTTAAAACTGTTTCATAGAATTTCTTGTGTGCCCGTCTACACATGTGCGTGCATGCGAGCATTATTTGATCTTTACTATCTATATTAGTACCTCAAATATCAATTCAGTACGGGAGCTCAGATATCTAAAGAATATTATGTAGGTTGTATTATCCCCTGACTGTGTAAGCTTTATTTGACTAACCATTCATCAACCAAGTTCAAGTTCAAGTTCAATTTTTTTTAGTGACCATGAAATCATACATATTATTATTATTTAGTCAACGTCAATATAATATTAATATTTATGTATACTACCCCCGTTCTGTGGGCTTACAAAGAAGGGCAGGAAAGGGAAGGAAACAAAAAGACAAAAAGATTTTGAGTATCTCTCTCTACTTATGCCTGAATTTGATAAAAAGTCAAAATTAATATAGCACACTTTCTCACTTTTTCCCATACGGCGTGGCATAAGCACATTGTGCTTAAAAAAACTAATGAAATACGTACGTCTTTGAGAACCAAATGTCAGAAAGGTAGCAGTAATTCAAATCAACTATGACCTGCTACAATTTACAAAGGTCGTCGAGATTAGTATAGTAATTGATTCACCTTATATCCTTCGGGCCTCATGCCAAATCACTAAAATAATGTAAAGTTTGATTCCTTGAACGAACTAGTAAACCTTATGATGGGTGATAGATAGATAGATAGATAATCCATTTATTCACTGTAAGAATACACACAAATACAATAAAGATTCTTATTAGGTGACTTTGTGAGTCGTCTGGCTTCACCCTATATGTGAGTCTAGCACAACATTTTTGTGTCAGTCATATGTCTCTCGGGTGGGCGGACATTTTAATAATATTTTTTACTTTCAACCGAAACTTCAACCGAATTATCATAAGGTTTCCAAAATAAGTTACGTGACGCCCAGAGGAATAAATTATGAATTCGCTTTCCTTTTTAGAATATTTTTATTTATAATTGGTGTCACTTGTTTACTTTTTATAACCCCTGGAGCGCCTCAATTCATTTCAAGCAGTGTTTGGTAAACGCCATTTTTTTGTTCATCTTGAAGTAAGAAAATCTGTGTAACCGTATCTTAATCTTCTTCTTCTTCTGCTTCTTATCCTAGAAATATTATCCTACAGGGTATCCCAATGTGGGGCCAGAAGCAATGTATGTGCCTGTATGTAAATGTTTATGTTTATCCTTTTCCGACGTTTTTCCCTAACTAGGGTGAAACTAGACAAAGCGGCTGCCTCGTACTTGTGCAACTTGTTTAGATAGTTGTAAAACTCGTGCATTTGCATAATTCGACCAATTAAAGATGGCATGCAAATGAAACAATGGATCGTATCGTGTGCCGTGTGACAGACAAGGTGACAATGTCATTGCTGTTGACATTGGTTTTTGTAGGATTCCGTTGTGTTATATTCCAACCCGGTTTTCTCATAATCAGGTTTAACAGTAAAGTCCCAGAGTAATATGACGAGTTCGAAGAATCATCTCCCGTAATGAAATGACCAAAGATGATACGGTCACTACGATAGATACTTTGCTTGTGACTGATTTCATAATAATAACTTGCGTTACATAACAAAACGTCTTGAATTTTCCCATACCGTTAGGCAGAAACACAGTCGCGCAACTCGCGCAAGTTTCCTGATTATGATTTTATATAACGCCTTAATATATGTAGAATCGACCCGGGTTCGATTGCTGGCTGAGAAGGAAATAATCGGTTAAGTTAATCGAGTCGGAATCGCACAAGAAGGGTACCATCGCACAACACAACTTAAGCATTCAAAACAATAAAACAAAAACAAACGAAAACTAAAAACACATCTCTTGTATGGGGAACCCCTTTAATTTGTAATATCTCGTATTGTAGTATTTTTTGTTGTTGCGGCAACAGATACACATACACATTCTTTGAAAATTTCAACTTTCTAGCTATTACGGCTCGTGCTCTAGGACCCGCTGACGGACAGACAGACAGACGGACAGCGTAGGCTTAGTAATAGGGTTCCGTTTGGCACCCTTTTAGTACGGTACTGTAAAAAAGAATCCCTAGGTCTTGGATGTTCTAATAATATTATGTGTGACCTCGCTGTTTCCACATAGGGTTGTACTAAATAGAAAAATGATTTCCAAGACGCGAATTCCAAAAACTCTAGCCATTTTAAAACAAACGATTGTCCTTTCAACAGCAACCCACGCAAGTTTTTAATAGCCACACCAACCTAAATCCATAAAGCTCTCTTTGGCCAATATATCCCAGAATTAAATGGCTTTAAATCTATCGTAGAAGCTTTTAGTAACGGCTTTTAGATCGCGGAAGCTGTGGCGACCTACATCCGAGGCTGAAACTGAAGATCAACGTAAAACCGAAAGTGAATGTAAACAATATTGTACTAGTTTAAGTAAACGCTCTGCTCTGTACCAGTGGTTTACTATTAGTTTGTAAGGTTCCTTACCCGAAGGGTGCCAAACGGACCCTATTACTAAGCCTCCACTGTCCGTCTGTCTGTCTGTCAGCAGGTCAGCAGGCTCTCTAGCACGAACCGTAATTGCTAGGAAGTTGAAATTTTCACAGAATGTGTATATCTGTTTCCGCTACAACAACGATGAAATACACGATGCAATGTAGGTTTTTAGATTAAAATAGTAATTAAAGACTCAATATACATTTTTTTATTTAGCCATTAAAGTGTCCCACTGCTGGGCAAAGGCCTCCCCCTCTTTCGTCCACCCTTCCCTGGTCTGTGCCATCTCCGCCCTCCCCCCCCCCCAATATAATAGAGCTTGATATTTTTTTGGATGGCAAAATTACATAAAAAGAAGATTGAAAATATTGGCCCTCAGCACTTGTTTCTTGTACGTTGAAGGTTTCCCTTCGTGTGTGAGTCCAACTTGAACTTGGCCGTTAATTTATTAATATGCTACACGGTTCCTCGCTGCAACAAAGACCTTACCGCTTCGAGATTTACCATTCCACTCTGGCAGGATAACATAAGTCGTTCCTCCATCTCCTTCTAGGGCTTTCCCTGCGTAAAGTCTTCACAAAATAAAAGGCTCGTTTTGACAATTCACGCCCATGAAGTTTTAACCCCTAACGCGTAGGTAATAGAAGCGGTTTTTAGGTGCAACTTGTACGCTTTGCTTGTACGCCACAGTTGGCTTTTATCTGGTCCTGTTCATCTGTAGGCATCAATGGCAGATTTTGTCAATTTGTCCAGATGTATTGATGATATGAGATGTTTATTGAGCACAGTTCCATTTGATTTATTTATTTAGTGAGAAAAAAACATTCCATCACGTTATCCCAATACAGGGCCTATTAGACTACGCTGTCGGCAGGGCCCTGTCTGACTCACTATCTCTTTCTATAGTCGTTCCATCAGAGTGGGACATCTATACAAATCGTGCCCTGCCGACAGAGCGTATGTAATATGCGCTTACAAGTTGGTAGAGGCAGAGCTATGGCCACGTTTATTCAGTTATTCATATAAATATGAAGGCTTTCTTACGAGAAACGGTAATAATAATAATGTAGGTATAGTCAAGTTCATATATGAGCAAGACCAAAATGTTGGTGTTGGTTGGTGTTCCTAACATTTTAGGAAGAGTGATCATTCGGAGTACAAATCGTTATTAAGACCATTTTCGGAACTTAGACTTTAGATGAGCCAATATGGAATTATGGACCCATAAATATGTATATGGAAGCATAAATATTTTATTTTTATTTTATTTTATTGGTTAAGGTCCGCCAACGGACAATACATGTTTACTTAATAGTTACATTTTGTACTAATTGTAGATGTTTGTCCACTTATAGGCAAACACAGCATGCATCAAATTACATTTCATTATATAACAAATATTGAGTAAAATAGTTATTTAGTTAATTAATTACAAATTTTATGATGGTTAAGTTTAAATCCATCCATCAATAAAACATATGTGAATGAATCTGCTCAGATATTTATGTACCATTCCATGTACCTACATTTATATTTGAAGCCTTGGTTTTGCTCATATATTAATGAACTCGACTGTAACTACTTTAAAGTGTGACTGTTCAGTTCATTATCACTATCGCAAAATCAACGTAAATATTTCTCGACGTAAGAGCATCACAAACTTGCAACTAAACTAACATAACTAGCATCTCATGGTCAATAGCAAAAGTGTAATTTTTCACCACATTACTCAACTTTTTGATAAACTACAGTACGAAGGTAGTAAAGGCTATAATTGCCTGGTCAGCTGCATAATAAACTCTGTCCTCTGTATGCAAATTCGCAGAGACGCAATGTAGTCTGCCAATGATTAAAATTAGCATAATTGACGATGTTGACACGACCTTTATAGCGCTGATTGAACAATTATTGTCCCTTTTTATGGACCGGCTAATTGATTGAAAAAACACGGATTGCCGAATGACGTCACGACTTTCTTGGTTTGGGTGGCAGGTACCAAACGCTATATGTAGCTTGCACTATAGTTCAGGGCTTCAGGCAATGAACAGCAACAAAACGTCACGAAATTTCTTATGCAGATTGGCAGAGGCAGAATTATTGTGCTTGATAATTGTGGCTCCCACGTCTATTATACTCCATTGTTAGTTTGTTCGGCATATGTCCTTATGAGAGAATACCGATTAAAATGTAATTATAATATAGGATTAAATATGAAGGTGATCTGAAAAGATCCAACACTGATAAGAGTAAAGCAATAAAAATATTAAAATCCTAAACATTTTAATGTTCTCAATAAATTAATTATGCATTCATGACAAACTAATTTCCAAAATAACAGTGCCTCGCATTCCACAAAACAAAACAGTATTTAGTTTCTCTAGTCGAAAGCCAAGCGTTTCGCGTATCTTTCTTTCGTTCGTTTTTTATAGCGTTATTAAGTTGTAAAATTATATCTCATAATTATAGTAACAAGATAAGATGGATGAGAGCCAGGCACTGTCATTTGCATAGAATGAAGATTTCTGTGTCCAAGATAAGAGAGTTATTACACGCACCGCTGTGACATCAATAAATCGGCGGTTTTACTAATTATATATTTTTGTTCCATGCCCAATGGTGGCGGTTAAAGACAGTAGGTATCAACACTCGATGTAAAAAATATCAGTAAGGAGAGGAAGGCATATATCAAGAAGTGTTAAACAATTGACGCCCTTTTTAACCGACTTCCCAAAGGACGAGGTTTACAATTCGTCCGGATGTTTTTTTTATATATTTTTTTTATTTGTGTGCCCCGATAGCGCCTAAACGGATGGACCGATTTGGAAAATTATTTTTTTGTTTGAAATGGTTTACCTTCCCATTGGTCCCATTGACACAAGGTCAGGATCTGATGATGGGATCCTGGAGAAATCAAGGGAACTCTTCAAATATTATAGGCAGACCTATACTGATTTTTGTATTTTTCATAATAACTCGTGCAAATGCACATGGTAAGCATAATATTGTGATGCGGAACTGCTGATGAAGACCACATATGGCCACCAGATCTGCTCAATACTAGGTACAAGTACAATGCGTGGCTGACGGGCAGGCAACGCATAGCCTAAACCGGTGGACCTAGAGCCATGAAACTTTGTACAGAGGTTCCTTAGTAGCGTGGGGTAGCACTGATATGGGATTTGACAAAATTAATTCCCCAAGGGGGGGGGGGGATAAGGGGTTACAGTTTGTATTAAACTCAATCTAATCAAATAGGGTTTGTGGAAGTCGGTTTTTTCTAAAGTTTACTTTTTGTTTCAATTACCTATGCATATTTATTTCTATTTAATAATTTTGGATTTTAAACGATTCGTACCTATTAATCTTGAATAATGTAAGAAGGTACATTTTCCGTAAAATAATTTGAACATTGGCCAGAAAACATTCCAAACAAAACATCTTATCAATTCACGCACGCCCTTACCATAAAAGTCGCAGAGACACAATCAACTCATGCATATTTTTGTAATTGTAGGATTACGTTGTTTTGTGACTTTACCTGTTAAGACAACATACTAAAAGTTGGCATATTATTATACATAACACAACAATCTCTTAAAAAAGATAAAATCATGTAGATGTCCTTGTAGGCAATTATTATTGAACGCTTATCCAATAATTCAACACGTTCTTTTTTCTTTGAGGGTAGTCCTACATGACAACAATAAATATTGAACTTGCTATTTATTTAAATTTATTTAATTACTTATAATCAGTTAATGTACATTCAGAAATAATATTACTGACCTGGAACCTCCACACAACATATCCAATACAGAAGTCCACCCCTATTTGACAATTCATCATCATCATAACCTCAAAATGGATCAAGTAACAAAAGGTATGGAGGATATTATCGCTACTTTCACTGAACGCATGGACAAATATGACCACGATCTGCAGCTGGCTGCAAACTCTGCTGGCCCCAAGGATATCGCCAGCCTCGCACAGCAGTTTTCAGAGTTCAGGTCCCTGATCTGGAAGGCTCTCGGAGCACTTAGGTCGCAGATTGAGTTTCTGAGTCTGGGGCTTGACCGGCATGAGCAGGTGATGCGGCGCAAGGTCCTGCTTGTCCACGGAGTGGCTGAGGAGCCGGAGGAGCAGCCTATCAAGGTCCTGACAGCATTGTTGGCTTCGCAACTGAAGTCCTCGGAGGACTGTCTTGGTGATGTCAGGGTCGTCCACCGCCTGGGAGCAAAAGGAGCCAATAATAGACCCCTCCTAGTGAGGTTTGCTTCCTACAAGGCACGCAGTGAGGTGTGGGATGCGAAGAAGGCCCTCAAGGGCTCTGGCGTCACCATTACAGAGTTTCTGACGAAGTCGCGACATAATGTGTTCATGGCAGCGCGAAAACACTTCGGCGTCAGCAACTCATGGACTTCTGATGGCCGAATATTCCTGCAGCTGCCGAACAAGACTCGCCAGAAGGTCGAATGCTGGGCGGAGTTGCGGCCTCTCATGGAGAAGTTCCCTACTAAGCAGCAGCCACAGTCAGCGGGAAAGGGGAAGAAGCCTGCTGCGGACACTTCGGCGGGCTCCGTCACAGGAATCATAACCCGGAAAGGGGCGTCTCAGGCTCGGGCTGCCAAGTGATTTGTGAGGAGAGGTTAGGCGAGGTTTATTGTCATCTCACATCTATTTACTCGCTCAAACTGCTTTTTCATGTGACGTCACTTATGTTGTGGTAATTTACCACCCACCCACTGTGTTGTGATGAGGTAGTTTTATCAATTTTATTATTTAGTAACGTCCCGTTCAGCAATATTTTGTTTTGTCAATGTCAATGTCATTATGATGTTTGTTATGTCATTTCATTTCTTACATGCGTTCCGATTTGTGCTACGCTAAAGCGCATCGCCTAACATTCTTTTTGTTTTCATTTATTCAACCAAAAATATGTGTATTTCTGTATTTGTCCTCTGTAATTTGACTCTGTTGTGTACCAGATTCCTCTCAGCACTCCTGTGTGGTATGGTTCTAGGTCAGTATTATTCCGTATTATTTATTTGTTAGTGTTTGTTAATTTTGTGTTATTTGTAGTTTTAAAGCTTATTTAATTTTATATTAGTGTATTTTAAGTAGGTTTATTGTATTTATATGGATAGTATATGTAATATTGATCAAAGTTTCTTCTCCTGTTCTTCAAGTGATGACTACATTAGTGCGGAGAGCGATAACTCCCTTGTGGAGGTGCCGCTATCCGATAAACTCACGTCTGTCTTTGATAGCCTGGGAAACAATCTTAATATTGTTCATATTAACGCCCAGAGCATTCACTCTAGTTACGCAGACCTCCTCGAAGCATTTAGCGGTAAACATGTGGATGGTATTCTAGTATCTGAATCTTTTCTCAAACCGACTTTACCATCCACTATGTACTCGCTGCCTGGGTTCCAGCTCTATCGGAATGACAGAGTTGGGAAGGCAGATGGCGGGGTGGCTATTTATCTTCGCTCAGATATCCCGTGCAGAGTTGTAAGCGTTTCACCGAATGAGTACTCCGAATCCGCAGAACACCTCTTCCTTGAAATTTGTCTTCACCACAACAAAGTTCTGCTCGGGGTTCTCTACAGTCCCTCTCTTCGTATTGATTACTTCAACTCCTTCGAGACTTTGCTCAATGATCTGACTCCTCTCTATAATGATACTCTTATTCTTGGTGATTTTAATACATGTCTACTTAAAAACGATTCCCGCTCTGCTAAACTCCAGTCTATCGTTAACTCTTTTAATTTGCATATTCTTCCTCTGAAAGCTACTCACTTCCAACCACATTGCACTCCCTCTCTTCTTGATCTTATGATCATTTCTAATTTGGACAAAGTTGCAACCCATGGACAACTCAACTCTCCTTTCTCTTATCATGACCTGATTTATCTCTCGTACAAGATTAAGCCTCCCAAGAGCAGAGCAAAATTTATTGACATTCGTAGTTTCAAGGGTATTGATTCTTCATCCCTTAAATCTGATGCCGCGGCGATTGACTGGTCACCTGTTATCTCCAGTGAGACCGTTGATGACAAGATCCACCACTTCAACACAATTGTCCTGGGGCTGTTCGACAAGCATGCACCGGTCAAGAAGGTCAAGGTGAAACACCTCCCAGCACCATGGCTCACTGATGTTATTAAGCGTTTGATGGCTAAAAGAAACAGAGCTAAATGTCTTTACAAAAAGGAGCCTACAGCCGTTAACTTTGCCACTTTCAAATGCCTTCGAAACCGGTGTAATCGCATGTGTCGTGATGCCAAGCGCCGTCATATCTATGAGTGCATCGAGAGTTACACACCTGCTCAAGTGTGGAAGTTCCTTAAGACACTTGGTATCGGTAAGTCTCAGGATCAAGCGGTTGGCAATGTTGATCTCAACGGTCTCAACAAATTCTTCTCAACTCCCCCTGTCGTCATGGACCCTTCTGTTAAAGATGCCACTCTGTGCCTCCTGCGCTCGAGGTTAGCTCCCACCCTCATCCCTTTTGACTTCAGTCTTGTCGGAATTGATGCAGTTAAGAAAGCTGTGCTCGCCATTTCCTCCAAAGCTGTCGGAGACGATAAGATCTGCTCCAAAATGCTGAGTAGTGTGCTCGACGAGCTACTTCCAGCAATAACACACTTAGTAAACTTCTCTCTCTCTAACAGTTCCTTCCCTATTGTGTGGAAAAAAGCCTTAGTTATCCCGTTTCCCAAAACTTCAAATCCCTCCTCTTTTAAAGAATTTCGTCCAATTTCCATCCTGCCCATCCTCTCCAAAGTCCTAGAATCCATTGTCCATACTCAACTCTCCTCCTACCTTTCATCAAACAGCTTGCTTAATCGTTTCCAGTCTGGCTTTAGGCCCGGTCATAGCACTGTCACGGCCTTGCTTAAAGTCTCCGATGACATTCAGCTTGCGATGGACGAGAAAAAACTCACTGTGCTTGCACTGCTCGACTTCAGCAGCGCCTTTAACTGCGTCGATTTCGACATTCTCGTTGAGATACTGAAGTCCCTGAATTTGTCCTCTGGTTCTGCCAGCTGGTTCGACTCTTACCTGAGAGGGCGCCAGCAGCGTATTAAGTCAGAGGCGACTTCGACTGATTGGTCTGACCTCTTCGCAGGGGTCCCTCAGGGTGGTATTCTCTCTCCTCTCCTTTTCTCTGTCTTCATTAATTCCATCTCGGATGTACTCTCCTCATCGTATCATCTTTACGCAGATGATCTCCAAATTTACCGCCATTTTTCTCCGTGTGATATGGACTCTGCTGTAAGGATGTTAAATACCGATCTTGACAAAATCAGGGACTGGGCCACTTCTTTTGGATTACTTGTCAACCCTAGTAAGTTGCAGGCTTTGATTATTGGTTCCAAGCACTCTCTTAACCTATTACAGCATATGTCCATTGATCCTGTAACCTACGATGGAAACATTATCGCATACAGTACTAAGGCCAAGAACTTAGGTGTTTTCTTTGACAACCAACTGTCCTGGTCAGCGCATGTAGGCGAAGTCAGTAGGCGTGTCTTCGCCACTTTTCACTCCCTCAGGCGACTCCAAAACTTTTTGCCTCGTCAGACAAAAATTACGCTCGCCCAGTCTCTTCTCCTACCCCTTATCGATTACGCTGATGTCTGTTGGGTCAGCGCTAACGAAGAACAACTGAACAAACTCGAGCGACTTCAAAATCTCGGGATTCGGTTTGTCTTCGGTCTGCGCAAGTATGACCATGTCTCGGAGTATCGCAGGGAGCTGAAGTGGCTACCTATCCGTCTTCGTCGGGATTTCCACATCCTAATTTGCCTCTTTAACATCTTATTTAATCCACGCTACCCTTGCTTCTTACGAGATCGGTTTGAATTTCAGTCTTCAGATAGGCCCAGGAGATCTCACACTCGGTCAATGCTTATAACTCCGCAACACAACACAGCCACTTATGAACATGGGTTCCGACTTCGTGCTATCAGTCTCTGGAACAATCTTCCCAGTGCTATCAGGGACAGTCCTTCACTCAACATTTTTAAAAATCGCTTAAAAGAACACTATCTTTCTCTACCTTAATATATTTAAGTTTACATTATTTATGTATTTTATACATATATATATATATATTTCATTTTTAAAAATATTATGTATGGTTTTTATGTATGTATGTACTTATTAGTAAGTAGTCTATTAATTTAATATTTATCGTTGTGCACATATGTAGGTCTATCTTTTGTTAATTAATCCTGTCCATCCTAGGTTTGCTGGAAGAGATCTCTTATTAGAGATAAGCTCGCCTTTGTACATGTTTTTTTCATTATTAAGTGTCTGTATTCTGTTTTTTTGTGCAATAAAGTATAAAGTAAGTTTTTCCCGTTAATACACTAAGTAAAAAAATAGTTCTTGAAGTCGACATTTAAAGAACATCTACTCTAAAAACATTGCAAAATACACCAAGTTCTTTATCCATAACAATAACACTATCAGGATTGAGCATCTGACACTACTCGTATGTCCACGGTGTCTCATAGTCTTATCATACTGTGTCGTCCCCACGCACATCTCCCACCATTGTTGCAGTTCTAATCATAACTTATGAATGCTTATTGCTTCGATGTGGTAAGTAAATTATGGGACAACATAGCGGAATTAAAGTACCATGCATAAACAGAGTTTTTTCCCAGGCGACCTTGTATCATTATTTTTTCATATTCATATTCATATTCTTTATTGCACAGTAACTTAATAATAAAACTTAAATAACATAATAGTGCGTTCATTTCATCACTATTTAGCTGTTTAGAGTTTTGCACTGAGCTAGCGTGCGTGATGGAGTATGGTACACGTAACCGGGTAAAGTCATATGCCCCTTGGTGGTTCCATGGTTACATTTATATTGAGGATTCGATCGCTAGCATCTTCGTCACAAAGGCGGCAGCTGGCCAGAAGTCACCACTTCATTTTCTTCCATTGAACAGAAAAACTGAAGAATGAAAATGGCAAAGCGTAGATTTGCTGCCAAAGTCCTACGGGTTACCTTCTTTGTATGTACCTACCTTGGGCTATAGTCTGAATAGATACCTACTTTGAATGCACCTTGGGCTATTTATCATCATCTTCGCCAGCTACCTACCACTTCTCCTCTATCAGCGCAAACTTTAAACGACATGTACCTAGCAACAAACAACAAATGAAGAGATCTCGTACTCCCGGGATTTGCATACAAATTGTTATATGAGATTGCGCTATAACAATGGTATCAGGATGCATCGGTAGCGGTCGGTAGGCCTCCTTAGTTCCGTGTGTGGATAGTATGAAGTAAAGTGTTGTTCATTGGTCGGGCATTCAGAATGGCTAGATCTATTTGTAAAACTCGAAGTCACAATATTTCTAACTCAAACTTTGGCTGAACCTTATCATTACACCTTATCTTGCAAACAAAAATAATTTCCCAGTGTCTTATGTAGATGTCATTGAATGAATAGCAATTTAGGAACCTGGCTTAACAACTCACTTTCTGTTTACGCCCGGTTTCCGAAAGGAAAATTAGCTTTGACGGCCCAAACCACTTATACCTATATGAATACATGTAAGTTAAGGGGTCTACTTAATTAGTCCCATTGTAACATGACAGCAAAACAGAACACGGGCCAATTTCGCCCAGACCCTAATGTTTGGGCAACAAATCAAAGCAGGGCCTCAAAAAACGTTTATCTAAATAATCGCTCTCGGTTTTACAAAAATGGTCCCTCTTTAGATAATTATACACTTCAAAGACTACTCGCTTTTCTTATTCAGCATTCCGAGAAACTAATCAGTGGGAGAGAGATAGAATATTAACCTTTCTCTCTCATGGACATAAAATCCGGCATATTGCTACTGCATAGGACCATCGCAATCGCAACTGCAAATTGGAATGGAATATGCGTGTTATCTTCCACTCAACGTCATATGTAACGTGCGACTAATAAAGAAAACAATGATTGTTGAAATAATCTCTGTAGACCTCTGCCTAGCTAGGTAGGCAGTGAAGGGTCTGTAACTGTAGATTGGATAGTATGATAACTGTAGCTAGATCTTTTGTGACGTACTATGTTAGGATGTTAAAACAATAGCCTGCTGTACTGTACAGTACAGCTGTTTAGTGGGACAGAGCTATACAGCTGTATGGCTCTGTCCTGTACTGCTTCCAGTATACCCCTTGCACAAGTTTTTAGTAAGAGGGGATTTGAGGTTTCTACAAGTTGCTATTGAAATAAATAAATAAATAATTATTGACTTATCCTAGGAGATTTACCGGGAGCCACTTTTGAATTTGATCTTTTTATTCCATTTAGCTAATTGTAGCTTGCATAGTGTTTCAAAAACATGATTCTTGGCATTCTTGGTGTGACCAACCTACCTGACGAATGCAAATAAGGACGTTCCACTCACTATGATAGTAAGTCAAGTCACACGTATCAGAGTGGATAGCTTTCCATTCATTAGTGAGTTATGACCTGGCTCGCAACCACTTTAACTACATAGGCGGTCAAGAATAATAAGGACTAAAATAATTGCTACAAATAGAAAGTTATACAGATAAGTAAATTGGAAAACATACAAACAATACATGACCAGTTTTCGTATGTACTTATTTGGTAAGCATAAATGCTTCAATTGGCCATGCAAAACAATAAACTATGTAACTAGGTACTGTAAAAAGAGCTTACAAGAACTATATAAGTCAGTCTACACTATTAGTCAAGTACACTATCAAAATTTGCTAACTAACCCCCAGTTTCTGAGATCAAAGGTTGCCATTAGCTAACAGAGCGATTAACTAATTTCAGCCAATCACGTGCCGCCATCAGCCAATCGTGTGCCGCCTGTGATCAGCGTCTCACAAACTGGGGTAAGTCTCAAGCAAACTTTGAATTTGTATTTGTGCGTTCAGGCTTTTTTTACCACAATGGAAACGGACATTGGAGCAGTCGGTCAATGAAGATCACCAAATGAAGCGACTTTGGATCGGTCGGCCAATGCATAGACAGCTTATCAGTGACCGACAGTTTGCGTGTGAAACCACGTCACAGCTATCTTGTTTATGGTTATGCTGCGACATCCAGAGGCAGTTATCATGCCACTAATTCAGTGGCTGCTGTTAATTGGTAGAGTGATGTCTGATAGTGCGTAAAAGGGCTAGGGTTTTTAAAAGGGATGAGTATGAGATGAGGTGAAGTTAAAGGTGTCAACAGTTTTGAGAAGAATAATAATAGCGAGCGCACCCACCGTCTTGCCGAAGCGCCTGGGCTGTCTTCCATCAATGTTTCCTGTTTCCTACCAATTTCAAGTGTCATTTGCTCCCTGTGTTATACAACGGTCATTCGATCCCTGCGTTTATAAAACAGGTTTCGAGTTCATAATCATAAGTACCTTATAATATATTATCATCGTCATACTGTGCAAGTGACCTCCTATCTTAAGATACTATGAGGATTTATAGATCGATCGGTAATGCACTAGTTTAGTCGAGTCAGCGGTTACCATAGCTATAATAAAAATAATTGTCTACTCCAAATATATTTCTACTGAAATTCATACATATCTACATCACTGTAATTGCATTATTACAAAAAAGTGTAAGGAGGCGATAGGTCAAACTTTAAAATGAAGCGAGTACAATCTGTAGAGACTAATTGTTACTTTGTAAACCTGGGACATCGTTGAATGGCTGTTTTCATTGTGGACGATCTGTGAAAACCTTGGATGAAAATGGAACAGGACAGAGCTAATACATGCAAAGCTCTGTCCCGTTCTGGTTTAACGACAGCACCGTTCATTTAATGAAAATAATTACAGCCAATATAATGTAGCTCCATCCTGTGAACTGTCCCCACTAAGTAATTCCATAAATCGGAGCCAACACCTCTTTATCATTATCGTCAATCAGCCGGTGCCCTGTCGCGTCATGACAGGTGAGGGATGACTCCTCACCGCGTATCTTCACGCTAAGTGCTTTAGATGGCGGCCAGTATGCTAATTAGTGCACTTGATAAAATGCGCTGACACGTGTTTTGTGGAATACGGAGTATCGGAGTATCTCCTCCAGTCACACTTTCTGGACTTTGTAGTGATCTGTACGCGAATTACTTATTTCGTAATTTATTAGGTAAACAATGGCTTAAAAAGACTTTTGTTGTATCGTATTTGTGTAAAAAAAATCGGTCAAGTGCGAGTCCGAATCGCACAAGAAGGATACCGTACCACCGTACAACTCAACTTAAGCACTCAAAACAATGAAATAAAAACAAAAAGAAAATTAAAGACATGTCTCTTGTATGGGGACCCCCTTTAATTTGTAATATCTCTCGTACCTATTTAAGTATTTTTTGTTGTTGTGGTATTCTGTGGAAATTTCAACTTTCTAGCTATTACGGTTCGTGCTCTAGGACCCGCTGACGAACGGACGGACGGACGGACGGACGGACGGATAGACGGACAGCGGAGCCTTTGGGGTCCCGTTTAGCACCCTTCGGGTACCGTACCCTGAAAATGATGTAAGAAATAAGTAAGAAGCTGGTCATTGGTTGTTTTTTGCCTAAGCAGAATTCCGTGATATTCACACATCGATAATTGAAACAAAAAGTAAACTTTAGAAAAAACCGACTTCCACAAACCCTATTTGATTAGATTGAGTTTAATACAAACTGTAACCCCTTATCCCCCCCTTGGGGAATTAATTTTGTCAAATCCCATATCAGTGCTACCCCACGCTACTAAGGAACCCCTGTACAAAGTTTCATGGCTCTAGGTGCACCGGTTTAGGCTATGCGTTGCCTGCCCGTCAGCCACGCATTGTATTTGTACCTAGTATTGAGCAGATCTGGTGGCCATATTATGTGGTCTTCATCAGCAGTTCCACATCACAATATTATGCTTACCATGTGCATTTGCACGAGTTATTATGAAAAACACAAAAATCACTATATGTCTGCCTATAATATTTGAAGAGTTCCCTTGATTTCTCCAGGATCCCATCATCAGATCCTGACCTGGTGTCAATGGGACCAATGGGAAGGTAAACCCTTTCAAACAAAAAAATAATTTTCTAAATCGGTCCATCCGTTTAGGCGCTATCGGGGGATAGACATAAAAAAAAAAAAAAACATCCGGACGAATTGTAAACCTCCTCCTTTGGGAAGTCGGTTAAAAAGGAGCTTTCGGTTAGCAACCCCTATAGTGCTACATGGATGTTTTGGCACTTAGATGACATTGACAGGAGGGCGCTACTGTCAGCGCTAAACGTACTGTGAACGGCCAACAAAGTGACACACTTCACTATAGCCGAGTTGGGTAGGTAAAGCCATGTACAGATTACTGCAACGCAACATGCAATGCAACATACAAAAGACGTCCACACTGCCGCAATGTAACATGTAATGTAACAAAGTTCCCATAGTGTAGATGCTCGTTTCGTGTTGCATTGCATGTTGCGTTGCAGCAATCTGTACATGGCTTTATGGAAAGGGTGTCCGTTTCTAGGCATTTGTTTCGCGGGGTGCTTCCGTGTTTTGGATAAACCGTTAAAAAGACGGGCTTAAATAAATCTGCCTCCTCACTTTTCAGCTGCAGGGACTCTTGGCAGATGTTAACCCTAATTAAGTATAACAAACCGAATCGAATCCGAGTCGTGCTCCCGTCAAATGACCATTATATGACCAGTGAAATATTAATAAGCCTTTCTTAAGTTCGGCCACTTTATAAGTTCGGCCACTTTATAAGTTCGGCGTGCAGTCATCATCACCGTGATTTGGCATAAAGGCTGATATTTTCACAGCTATCAGGATGCACCTGTCTTCTTGATTTAAATGCAATCGAGCAACAGTTTTACGTCGATTCCCAACAATTTTGATACTCATAGATACAAATTATGGTATAGAGTGGTTTCTAAGTAATATGCATTTGCCGCCCAAGGTCTGCGTAATATATTCATTTAACTAGCCTTATTTGCATTTCTGCATAAATGTTAGACTTAAGTTGAGACTTTAGTTCAAGAAAATTAGCTAAAATTTTGGGAAAAATAAAGGGTAACTTTAATCTATTAGGATATGTAGGAAAGAGGAAAGTTTTATAATATACACCCCCCCCCCCTCTCTCCGGGGCGAGCGTCACCCTCCCCGCGCCCTCGAAAGTGCCCCTGCGCGCGGTATTTCCCATTTTAAGAGAGTAGATAATATTAAACTTTCCCTCATAACCTACATATCCTGAAAGATAAAAGTAATAGTAATAGTTAACCTTTATTTTTGCCAATTTTTCCATACATATGAATCTAGTTTTCTTGAACTACTTGAGAGATAGGATGAAACTTATTTATACATGCAAGCTCACGATTCATAAAAGAAATATTCAGAACTACAGAAATATATATCCCATTGCTATATTGGACAAATAAATTATGAGAGCGGTCTCCTTTTGACATATCGAAATCTAATCAACAAGTACTCTACTACAAAACGTTGGTGAATCAAACCCCTGACCCAAGTTGCATCTGCGGTCAGCCTACCAAAACGAAACTCGTACAAAAAAGGGATAAAACATCCAGCTATAAAATCATTTCCCAAAAAAATAAACTCAATTGAAAACCACGATAGTTTCAAACCCCGCCATCTCCGAAATCTAAATAGAGGAAATGAATGTCTCTTTTGCACTAATTTAACCTACCTTGACTATGGTGATCGGTTGACTATTCAGCCCAATATGGAATTTATGATGCTCTGATTTAATTGGATTTATGGTGAAAGTTGTTAAGAATCAGCCATATAAAAAAAAAAAATCCGGACGAATTGTAAACCTCCTCCTTTGTGAAGTCGGTTAAAAAAGGGTTTCACTCCGATAATAAATTCAAATAGTTTTTTGGTTACACACAATATGGTTAGGAAGGCAGTTACATAATAAACAGTCCTTACTGGTTTAATTTAGATGAAAGGTGATTGACATAACAGACCGAAAGGAACTCACCCATTTACAAATGTAAAGCAAGGGGTTTAAACCAATGTGGCCAGTTGGAGCTTGTTGAACTGTAACTTTTTTTTTCATAAAATGGACCATAGCTCTCCAACAAAACAATCGAAGCCGAACGCGCATAGAAGCCAAGCAACAACATAAAGCCAGGATCAAGACAAAGGCAGCGAGGCCGCGCTCAGCTGAATAAATGCCAGCCCATTTACAAGGGTGTAAGATATGACGTGATATAGATCACTCACTCGGTAATAAATAAATAAATAACATAAGAAAAATTACACCGTAAAGCGAATGTTACCGGAGGCGCTACGGCTGGGGTGGAATAGTGTGGATAAGTTTACTCGGGTATCTCGTGGCTTCTGTCAAATTTAAGGAATGAGACAGCTGTCACATTTGGAAAAGTTCGATTTTAGAGTACCAATCCTTAAAAGAAAAAAAAAGAAACCCTTATAGGATCACTTCTTTGTCCATCCGTCCGTCCGTCAGTCCGTCTGTCAAGACCTTTTTTGTCAAGAACGCGTGGAGGTATCAACCTGAAATTAATGTCAATTGCTTAGTGCTTTATAGTTGTGAAAAAATCGACCTTCTAGGTCAACGCGATCAAGCGCTACAACCGTTTATGCTGTAAAATTGTTGGATTTTCATAGTAATCGCACGGGACTCAAAACCTATAGTGTACTTCGCGTCGACCTAGAATCATGAACGGCACAAATCAAGGTCTATTATAGCACAAGTAAAGGGAAAAATCAGAAAACTGTAAATATATGTCACTGCATAACTGCAAAAATATGTGATTTGGTTTACATGGATGACATCATACTTTTATTTTTTATGTAGAAACCTAATTACACAAGTTTTGAGGGAACAATCTAACATTATGTGATCGGAACCCTTGGTGCGCGAGTACTACTCCTCTTTACCGTTTATTAGTTACCCGTATGGCCAAAGTCATCTTGTCGTTCTTTGCTGACTAATATGTAGTTACTGAATTCGTAGAGTTTAGTTAGCGAATGGAATGTTAGTCTCAGGGGCAGTGATACTTTCACTGCTTATTAATTCAAAATTTAGTACTGTAAATATTTACATATACGTAGTAAGCGTAATTTTTTGCGCCTTCTATACATTGGACCGCTGTTTTTACCCACTACACCTGGTAGGACACCTTGGAAGCTTAAAAAGTTCCTGCGTTGTTTGAAAAAAAATCCCCGCAGTCAAACCCAAAGTAAATCAAATGAAAAATCAAAATCAATCATTTATTGGTAAAAAAGGTAGGTAAAGGAAGAAATCAAATCCAACCCTGTATTGGTAAAAAAGGTAGGTAAAGTAAAGGAAGAAGAAATAGTGAAACTCTTTTATCTTTGACTGAAGGCATATCCGCACTATTCTCTCATACTGGCGCCGAGCGAGGGAGCGACAAGGACGGATGATTTAGAAACCCCGCGGGACGAACGCGACGCGACCCGGTATTAATATTGTGACTGACGATACAGTATATCCCAGGTTTTTAGATAAAGATAATACTGTATAAATATTTATGAAAAACACTTTCTCAAAATTTTAAGGAATTCCTACAAATATTGAAAGATAACCTGAGGTAGAGTATAAGACATCGGAGTATCTTCAAAAGCAAAGTAGGTACTTATCTTTTTGAAATTGAGGCCAGCCATCTGCTAGGGTTCTAGCTACACAAGCGTCCGTCCAAAGTCCACCCCCCAGTGATTTTCAACCTACCCACAACGAGATAAAGTTCAAACTTAAAAAAAAGAAAAATCCAGTTATTTGGGGTCGTTGGACGCTTCAGCAGCTAGTGCTCTCAAAAACACGCTATCAGTTCAGGTCGTGTATTGTGATTGTATAAACTAGTCCTCTGCTTCTCAGCCATCTAAGTAATAAAGGTAAGTTTAGTCTGATCCATGTACTTCTCCGCCTCTCTAAATATATTACCACCATGATCGATTCAAACTCCTATCTCCCAGGTCACCGTTGATAGCTATAAATTCCACTCCAATAGAAGTATGTCAGGTGTCTCTGCCAACCCTTTTTGAAAGGCAATATCTGTGTGCGTAGACCAAGAGGCAGACCACCCGCCTGATGGTCGAATGACATCGCCGAAACTGCCGGACAACAGTGAATCAAGCTGGCCCAGGACAGATCAAATGGCCAAATAAAGAGGAGGCCTTTACTCAACAGTGGGTGCCGGAAACATTTTTGTTTGACTCATCTGAAACTCCAACATATCCCCATTTTCGATCACTCCTTTCCTCCACAATTCGGCTCTGTCGCCTCGCACCTCCAGCTAAATTGGTTCCAAATTCAAATTCAGTTCCCAAGCCGGCCCTGCGGCGAGTCAATTGGGAACGTTTGTAATTGGTCCTTTGGTAACTGGCACCGCGGATTATATTGGCTTTGATGTCGTCTGATAGGGACCAATTGAGGTTGGAGGCCTATTAAAACGTTATCAATATTATAGTGAGATATTGGGCTTGGTGGTCATGGTCTGGTGTGCTTGTGAAAGGTATATGGTAAGAATCGGGATTAGCAGGGCTACTGAGATGTACAGGGTGTAACAGAAAGGTGTAGCCATATTTTAGGGGGTTGTTAAGGAGAATACAAATACAAATACAAAATACAAAATCCTTTATTTACTAAAAAGTTTTTTTACATATGGTTACTTATGGTCTCCACACTAGGTGAAACCTGTGTCGTGGAGGCCATACATTCTAGACATTACAATTGAGTCAAACAGTGGAGCTATCTGTGACAAGGATTTCATTATATAATGAGCAAAGATTTAGAATTAATAAAATAAAAAAAAATATTCTGAGCAAATTTTATTACGAAACCGATACGATACGTTTTGGTCCGGGCGGTCAGCTGATTTGTATTGAGAAGTGAAAATTAAAGTTGCTCTGATCAAATCGGTTTCATAGTGAAAGTTGCTCAGAATGATGTCCTTAACAACCCCCTAAAATATGACAACACCTTTCTGTTACGCCCTGTATAACAATAGATATAGGTGTGTAGGAGTCCAGTTAAGCTATTTCACTTTATTGCTACACTAGTATTCATAAAACAAATGTTTTTGTGTGAATCCTTCGTCATGTAACGTGTTTCATATAATGTATAAAATGGTGGGGAAACAAAGGGAAATGATATAAACATCTATTTATCATTGATATGGATGAATGTATTGTTTGATGATAATTATTATTTTGATAGAATACCCTAACTAAGCCGCAATTAATTTAATAAACGCATATCCAGTTAATTTATACATAAAGATAACATTATACATTCAATGGAAACCAACCTCAGGCTATGACACACTGTCTTATTTCAAATTCTAAAGCTAAACGCTACCTATTGCTTATTTATTGCTTTATTATACCAAAATGCAGAGACCTCCAATTTCTATGAACTTTAGTATTAATCAGGGTATTTTAAATTGGTCAAGATAAATACCACTGATGGGTATTGGGCTACCAAATTGATGTCCCAAAGCGTCGAAGCTATTGACGAAACGTTGCTTAGATTGCCCTACAGGGCTCTATAAAGTATTAAAAGATATGGTTGGGAAAATTTACATGAATGATTTGTAGTTAGCGTTGTATGTGTTAGTCCATTCCTGGAAGGTTAAAGGAAAGTTGAGCAACGCATTAACGGTTATTTTTAACCTCTTCACTGTCAGAAGCATATCGCTCGAATGACCGAACAATGTCGAAGTATTGTTTTATAAGATTTGTCGCCGAACCAGTTAAAAAGGAATTTCATAACTTGTACCAGTGTCAAAAATAAAAAGGATTTTAGAAAAAAATATATCTATCGGTGGGACACAAGCCTCAGCTACACCAGGGACCAAAATATCCCCCAACGCTGCTGCAACGTTGCACAGTGTAATGTAGTGTAGTTACAGTACGAGGCCTTTGTTTTGGCACATCGGGACGGGACCCGAGGTGCCACGAGTATGATACTCGGCGATTGACTTAGCGAAAGAGAGAGAGAGCGAGACGAGATCCGACGTGCCAAAACAAAGGCCCCGTACTGTATCTAAATCTTGAAGTACAAAAAATCTCAAAAAACCACGATGTTCCGTTCGACTCTATTACATAGAGATTAACATAGATCTCTCTCAAGCCCCCACGACAGCAATTTCTAATTGAAAACCGTAAACGAGTAAAACTCAACCGGGCTAATATCAAAACAAACGATTGCCTCCTTTTCTCATTTAAAAATACGCTGTTATTTCCCAAGAGAGGGAAGACGGTCGCAAAATATAATTTAATATATTTTCCGGTCGTAGAATATTAGATAATTAGATCAGGAGACCTGATTTCGACGTTGGAAGGTACCAAATTAATATCAATGTTCTTTGTTTCGATAAGCAAGGGGCTAGGGGTGGGACAAGGGGTCGCTACGAAATAAATATCGAGGTACATTTCTCAAAAAACACTTGTCTTTGGCTAAATTCCGCCGAAGATGATACTTTGACGTAAGTAGTAGTTAAGGCGCCTCATGAATAAATTAGGGGTGCTTTTTTATGTGTATTTCAGGAATTACTAAGCAAATTGTAATCAATTTGTGGTATATGTAATTTGACTTGTTTATATACATTTCAATTAAAATAATAATGATTTAATGAAAAAGTTAATTTAAATAGAAAATTTGAGCCAGATCATTGCCGCCGTCGCTGGGCAAGGTGCCCAGAAGACTGGCGGCGTTGCCTCGCTGTATGGCAAGACTCAGCCGTTGCCCAAGGTAGGCTCCAGCCTTCCGGTCATTTGAGGCATCGACCAGGCGCGATGAGAGTTCTTTGAACAGTACAATTTGACTTTATAATCTAGGGTTTTTAAGAAGGAAAACGTGTTTGGATAAAATTTCGTCGATAGAAAATAAATCCAAAGTCAACCCTTTTTCCAATATTTTTTCCTATTATACCGCAGTAGTAGTATATATAATCTTTCTATTAATTGTAATTTATATATATTGTTTATGTGCCTTTTTCTATATAAATAAATATGTGGTGAATTGTTATTACAGATTTGAAGATTGAAATGTAATTCCCTGAAACACCTTATTTTTTATGTCTTTTTTTTCCGTTTTGGCGCTTACGTTGATACATCTTGGAGGGACGCCCGCTGATGACAGGCGGGTGATCGGTCTTCTATTGTGACTATTTGACCCAACAAAAAAATAAATACATTACACACCTTAATATTGAGTACCTTAAGAAGGGGTTGTATTGTAAAGGACATCATCAGATGGAACCATTTCGTAGTTCTAAATCACAAATTTTCCCCATTGCTTTAATCTTCACAAAGTCAGAATAAACGGTCAAGTGCAAGTAGGACTCGCAGACCAAGGGTTTCGATCACACTCGTAACTGGTGTAATTAGGTTTCAGCGTAAAAAAATAATGCAATAGTATGTCATCCATGTAAATACATTACATATTTTTACAGAAAGACAAAAATTTTAAGTTTTCAAATTTTTCCCTTTATTTGTGCTATACGACCTTACTTTGTGCCAAATTTCATGATTGTAGGCCAACAGGAAGTACGAGTACCTTATAGGTTTTGAGTCCATTGCACTATGACAGTCAAACAATTTTACAGCATAAACGGTCGTAGAGTTCGATTGCGTTGACCTAGAAGGTTGATTTTTTTCACAGCTATAGCGAACCACAGACTTGGGCATTTTTTTTTTAATTTCAGCTTGATACGTTCACGCGTTCCCGATATAAAAGGTCTTGACTGACGGACGAACAACGAAGTGATCCAATAAGGTAGTGTAGAGTAAGGAAAACATTGTAAATAAATAACATCCATCGTTCGATAGCTGTTCTATCGAATAATGTCTGAGTGCCATCCCTAAATCGTTTGCGAAATGAAGACAAATGCTTACACGCCCTCCGTAGGGCCCGGGTTCGATCCCTGGCAAAGTCTTGACAAACATTCTATGACATACATAATTTTGTACCGTCTCCTTCGTAATTTAGTCATGAGCCGTGGGGGGTGTCATAAGAAATATATGAGCTGTTTTACTAGTTGGGCCAAAGTTTCAGGAATCCGTGAGTTATAAATCATTTCGCTGATATTACGTAATGTGAAGAAAACATAAATTTTTCTAAAGCCCAAGCACCCGCGGCTACTGAAAATTTTGTCGTTTTTGTAAGTCGTTTCCTTGGTTACCAGCTACCAACAAGTTTCCCAGTTCCTACGTTAACAGATAGTAGATTATATTTCACAAAGTTAAAAAGTTAAAAAATCCGACTTCGAGACCTTATTACTTATAACTCAATCCTCTCGACTCACGTTGCGAACGTCGTCTAAAAACATGAACACGAGCTAACATCTGTGTTCTGGCTGTTTAGTCCACACATATTACACAATATATATACTTAGACGAATATCGATCCCTTTAGTCAGCCCACAGTCATAGAAAGGAAAAATAAGTGATTTTGTCTACCTTTAATACGTTAAGTAAGACATTATAATGTTCAGATATTTTCATGTAGTGACGTAACTACTGGACTGATTCCTGATTTTCTAAAAATGGGACCAAGCTTATGAGTAACCCTTTCAAACAAAAAAATATATTTGAAATCAATTAGTAAATAGTACCAGTTTTGAGGTAACACACATTAAAAATAATAATGATAAAAAAGACATTCAACCAAATTGAGAACCCCCTCCTTTTTTAAAGTCGGTTAAAAATGTCAAATTCGCCAAGGTTTCAATTATTTTTAAGTTCTTGAGAAAAAATTGCATTTTTCATGCAGGCTATCTGTTTAAATTCACTTTCTGTCCTTCTCCTTATTTTTTTTTCTTCAGCATTTTTGCGTTCACTGTCTGTCCTTAGCAGAAAGTAATTCGAAATGCCATTATAACATGTTGTATCACAAACACAATACCCCTACCTGTATCTAGACACGCCATAAAATGACGAGTACGATGTTCATTCGAAATGACATTCATTATTTTTAAGAACACCATAAAACAACATTACGACCCGCGCACTATACTTACTGGATCTGTTTATTTCCAATTATTGTCCGTAACTGGCTGGCCGATGGCCCCCGATAATTGCAAGGAGACCAAACAACATAAATAAATGGTTTTGGCCGGTGACGCTTGACGTTGGCTGGAATTTTATTGCCTGTTCGTGTCATATCACGATAGGTAGCGAAATGATTTTTGACCATACCTTGGGAAACTTATGGGCAAAATGATAGATTCCACAATAGTGGATTAGCAACAGGGTGACTGTGAAACCCCTAGCTATTTTTAAGGGGTTGTTAGGGACAGAATTCTGAGCAACTTTCACTAAGAAACCGATTTGATCAGAGCAACTTTATTTTTCACTTCCCAATACATTTTGGCCAGAGTGGGTCAGCTTTGTATGGAGAAGTAAAAATAAAGTACGTATCTACGTACAGTTTATGATTATCACTTTTCATATAACATACAATATTATACGATGCACCATTTTTTCAATACAATCTTTTGATCATCAAAATGTAGAGCCGACAAACCCCCGCCTCACAAATCGATCTAACTTGCACATAAATACCCAATAATTACCATCCGACGATGTCAAGCTGAGAGACTATAAAACAGTGAAGCCAGATAATAGGTTTGACATTATAGCGGCAGCTTGCTTGTACGTGTGTCGGGATGTCACGTGCGTTCGCGCAGGCAATTCGTTTCCCAATTTTGTGGCAGATGACAATGCAATGTATTTTGTAATCGGTTGGGAAAGACATGTTTTTGGTAAGGACAGACAAGGCTGGTGTTTTGTTAAATAAACCTAACTTGCTCTCTTTCTCACTCTTTGGGATAGGCACTATTTAAGGAAACTTTTGGTATTTCGATAAAAATCGTTGCAATGTTAACAGTTATGTACTGATACTTTTACGACAGTTTTGCGTTATACAGACATAAAAATAAATATTTGTAGAGCTTACCTTACAAACATAGAAATTGATATGGGCAGGAGCATCTTTACTAGATACAGATTCTTTCGTGAATTCGTCAACCTCTGTGGAATTGTGCGGGAAAAAGCGCCAGGTCTTGCATGTTTATGACGTCACTGATTCTATCATAGTTCTCACGACACAGGGTATCATAGTCTGGGGCCAGAAGCAATGAATGTTCTGTTAAGTAGGTAATGTTAAACATAAAAAAGCATAAAAATGTAAGTACTTATTGAATTCAGCGTCTCAATGTAAACCTACCTTTTCAATCATCATCACCTCTGTAGAGTTGGCAAAAGTTTTTAATCGAACGATTAGGGACGAGCCACTCTACCGTTGCGTGCCGTGCCGGCCTGCACTAGTCACTGTTTTATCAAGTGTTACTTAATTGAGGGTTTTCTAAGGAATAATTCAAAACCGACGAGTTTGGTCGGTTTATAGCTTTTAATGTTAAACAGGACAGTCAAATTGTTTCTTGAGTTGGCGGCTTCGCACCTAATTTGGTTGGGTTATTGGAGTGCCACAATTAGTTTCGATTTGTGAATATAACTGAATATTTGTTTACAGAATGGCAGAGGCACAATTGTGCCCACATGGTCAGCACCGGATTTGAACCTGCGCACCGCATCACCTGCGCGTGAGCCCCGAGCGTAACCAAACCAACCTAGGGCAGAAACAATAACAAATAGTAGTTCAATGATCATCAAAGTTACAACGTTTTACTGTAAAAATAATTTCTATTTCTATTTACTCTTACGGAAAATCGACAATAATAAGACATGAAATACAAAGAGGCAATAGCCAGAAGTTGCTAGATCATAGCTTGGAGGCCGATTCTCACCCATTAGACTCTCAATGCGTATTAGACAAATGGGAGGAGCTTCGTCTTTCAGGTAAAGGTCCTTCGTGATTTGTCCTTGGCCTATTAAAAAACGAATTGTCTAATCACTTGTCTAATTCGAAAATTTTGCTATAGATACGAGAATTGGCCGCCTGAGCAGTGACTCTAATTGGGCTTTCGACAAGATCAGTTTAATCTTTATTTGAATTTCTTTTTAATTAGAAATTACCATATTATTATCGTGTTTTACGAGTTTGACAGTGAACTTTGGAGTTTATAAAGCTATTGGATTAAGTGCAGATCAAAATTTAGATGATGAATTAGAAATTAATTAGGTTTAAATTAAACATAGTAACATCAAAATATAAACACAGGTTGTGGTTGTGGGTATATTACATAAACTAAAAAAATATATTGTGAATTAAATGTTAGTCAAATAGTTACAATCATACTACATCCAAATAAAACAATTGTAACTCCAACAATGTTCTGTAAGTATTTTTATTTTTATTTTATTGGATAATTTGTCTATTGTTAGTCAAAATCGAAAAGAACTACCTAGGTCGGGCTAGCCAGCTATAGGGCAGAGCCTAGCCTAGCATACATTTATCTTAACAATGTCAAATTAGTCTTCGATATAGGTAAAGTCTTCACAAATAAAAGGCCCGTTTTGACATTTCACGCTCATGAAGTTTTAACCCCTAATGCGTAGTTAATAAAAGCCAACTGGTGCGTACGAGCAAAGCGTACAAGTTGCACTTAAAAACCGCTTCTATTACCTACGCGTTAGGGGTTAAAACTTCATGGGCGTGAACTGTCAAAACGGGCCTTTTATTTTGTGAAGGCTGTAGGTAGCTAAAAGTAGCCAAAACCATGCCATCAGCCACCCGCACTAAGCCAGCGTGGGAGTATGGCTCAAGGGTAAAGGCCTATGCCCCTCGATGAAGAAATTTATAGGCTACATTTATTTATTATAAAAGAGTAAAAAAAACTGACAACATCGCAGTGCACCGGCGCGCACGCACCCTCTCATTACCAGCAGTGCCAGCTCGGACCGCGCATTATTGTCATTCGGCCCCGCCCAGGGGCCCGCGCATGCGCTTAGGAAACTAAGCATAGCAACGCGCATCATTATCTATCTACTACAACTCGGGAAGACCGGAGGTATGTTAAGGTATATGCCATTATGACCTCTATTTATAAAAAGAGTGTACTTTATTGTCAACCGACTTCAAAAAAAGGAGGAGGTTCTCAATTCGAACCGTACGTTTTTTTTTTCTATGTTTGTTACGCGATAACTCCGCCAATTATGAACCGATTTGAACAAATCTTTTTTCGGCGTATAGGTAATAACTCAAGGGTGGTCCCATTGACACCAGGTCAGGATCTGATGATGGGATCCTGGAGAAATCGAGAGAACTCTTCAAATATTATAGGCAGACCTATAGTGATTTTTGTGTTTTTCATAATAACTCGTGCAAATGCACATAGCATAATATTGTGATGCGGAACTGCTGATGAAGACCACATATGGCCACCAGATCTGCTCAATACTAGGTACAAATACAATGCGTGGCTGACGGGCAGGCAACGCATAGCCTAAACCGGTGGACCTAGAGCCATGAAACTTTGTACAGGGGTTCCTTAGTCGCGTGGGGTAGCACTGATATAGGATTTGACAAAATTAATTCCCCAAGGGGCGGGGGGGATAAGGGGTTACAGTTAGTATTAAACTCAATCTAATCAAATAGGGTTTGTGGAAGTCGGTTTTTTCTAAAGTTTACTTTTTGTTTCAATTATTGTAACCAAATAGGACAATGTCCAACTGATGTCAACTGCATACTTGAGATATTCAAAAAGGAGTGGAGTAGTTGGCCACTTGCCCGACACCCCTCATGTAACCCTCTCTGAGCCAACGTGGTGGGATCATATAGACCAAAACTCCTTTCAAGCAAAGGCCCTCCGGTGCAGACATTTGGTCTATACTTATTTACATCAACCTATAAGACTTAAGCAATACACGTTCTGCTGCTTAATACCCTACCCTTACTCTATCTACATCTCCCTCCACAAATGTGCCCCACGATCCTCTAACTATCTCTTACCAACCATCAACAAAACTGTCGCCCCTAAGAAGGCGTGATGACGATGACCTCCCACACAAACACATTCCTCACCATCATTACTGCAAGAGTCATATTCCTTTGTTTAGGTACTACTATCTACAACACAATACATTATCTGTGCACCTCTCCGGAACGCAATAACCCTAGATTGCAGTAATGTCGTCACGATTCAGATGCATAGATATCGTGGTTGTTGTTGTTCCTGATACATAGACAGAAGCAATTTGTAGATCACTCCGTCTCCGCGTATGTCATTACCTGGCGCACGAAGCGTGGATATGGAGTCGTTGGTGAGTATAGTAATGAATCTGTGGCTTGGAACAATAAGAACTGAAACCGCTATAAAACAGATCACCACTCTGCCGGAGAACACGTTTTATAAGCAGGGCGTTGTTTCACTTGAAAGGTGAAGTATTTATGCTCGGAATCACACCAAAAGACGAAAAAACAAAAGAAATACTTCAAAATTCAAGTCGAGGTAGCACCAATTTGAAGTCGGTTTGAACTTGGAATTTCTGCCAGATTTATGAGAGATTTCAGTGCCATGATTCTCGCGCATTCGGTATACGATACCTACTCTTATATCGAGTGATTTTATATGGGAATCTGTCACAAAAGGTCTCGATATCCGTATATCGAAGGCGCGAGAATCATGCCACAGATCTTGAGTGGCCAGTTGAATAAAATTCTATTATCTTCAGTAAATGCAATTTCATAAATTTTAAATATTATCAAGAAATAATTTGATTTATTTTTATTCGATTTTGCGATGAAAAGTGGTATACTTTTTTTTCGACATCAAAGACAGATACCGAGATTCGGTTTAGTCGTAAGGCGGTTCCGTTGCTACTTGCGCTAAGGTCTGTGCTTTGTTCTTTTGTTGCCCGAAGTGTTGTCAATGCAACTTGGTAATGGGGGGTCATGGCGAAACGCGACTGTCTTACAATAGAGGAAACATTTGTTACCTAAATAATGTAATGTAAAAAGATGTAATGGAAACAAAAGATGTTGCCATAGAGATGGGAGATAAAGTACGCAATTTCGGAATGGTATTTAAGATTAAAAGCTAATGAAGGTCTTTTTGTAGATTTGATGATCCACATCTTGATAAGATAGAGGAAAGAAGGATAGTACAGGTAGATATCTATGCATCCACTAAGCAGGAAAAGCTTTTAAGTATAAGTAATAAAAAACGTTTTTCTATTCCAACCGCGAACCCGCGACGTCATAACATTCATGAACTTTTTTCCGTGGCTATATAGGCATAAACCCAGGAAAGAGGAACAATCTCGACGACTACGCATCAACAATCAAGAGCTCGTCGTAAATCAAGACAACGGTCCCATTAAATAGTAGCCACTGCCCTAGAATCTCTATTTCGTCTTAGGAAACTTATAGCTACTGTTATAGGTACGTAAACAAAGGTCACAGTGACCTCTGTTCGAAAATTGTCTCTACATTCATTCATTTTAAACGCAATAAATCTACAGCAGAGTTAGAAAATTGCTTTGACATTTTTGATAATGTCAGAGGCAAGAGCAAATTGCAACACCTTCCATTGTAATGTCCAAAATCTATGGCGAATATGAGTGGTTGACTTTGAATACAGCAGGCACGGATTTCACAGAAAATTCTTTGTTCACGACTTAAAACTGTGAAAGAATTTTTGACATTACAAGTACAGCAGTAGAGCTATTTTTGATTAAATCCACGAATTTATTGATTCACAAAATTAACTAGAAATATTATTAGCGGAATTTAAAATTATCAACGATAATAAATCATATCATACTTCATTACTTCTATATTGTACTCATTTAAATACAGAAAATATGAAAAAAAATGTGTACAAAGATGAGCTTATCTCTTATAGGATATCTCTTTCAGGAAACTTTCAGTATGTTTAAATTATTATCAGCCTAAAGAGTAGTATAAGCACCTCTCACAGACCGTGACAAATCGATACCAACGTCCACGTTTTGAGTTATACCAATACCAAAATTAAGAGCAGATCTATTCCATTGTGTGGAGTGAAAAGTTGCTAACATTCTATTCATCGTTGGACGTAGATATATTGACAAAGCAGCACATAATAAAGCTGAGCTGAATACCAAAAATCTTACGGTATGCACGCTCTAGTAAGTTTGTTTGTGGTATGCCACTCATGGCGCCGTTATGCGTCGTATACCTAAGTAGTTATAGAGTACTACTTTTATTGGTACATGGACGTTGATAGAGCATATAGGTAGTAATAGGCGAAGTTATGTAACCGAAATACTTACTGTCAATGAGCGAACAACAAGTTTTTTTTTTGTTCATCCTTAGGTTTGTTAGGTTGATATACTGAAAAAAGAAACTGGCGACCTTTTAAGCCAACTTTACCGTCCAATGTAAATACTTCCTTAGTCTGAGACTATAACTAAGTCCATTTCATACTCTATACGGAGTCAACGTTACTTAGAGAATTGTATTCACTTGCGTCTAAAGAAGTGGGCCATAGTTAGTAACTCGCACTATGAAATCTCTGACTCAGGATTTCCTGTCATTTTCTTGAGGATATTCCCTCTTTGTTAGCTCTGCAAGTCTGATTCAATAAAGTCGCTATCCATCGCTATCGCTTTCGATAAAAGACACGTAGGATTTCCGATTCTATTAGCCAGTAGAATAGGTCTCAGTTCGGACCCGAAAAAAATGTTATAGGATGCGAGGGTAACAGATATTTTCAACGATACCACCGATATGATTTGGTGTGAAAGTCAACCTATGAATGTTTTATAGTGTTGAGCGGCCCGGGGCTGTGTTTGTCCGATAGCTCACATGAGCGCCTCTATGTATGAATAAACGATGACTTTTTCACCAAAAACACAACAGACAGCTTTTGAGCACGCAAACTGCTCAAATCTAACAAACCAGAATATTATGTCAACGTCATCCATGTTAACATGGATGTTGACAACAAAAAAGTACTTTTTCGCAGTGATGATGTTTCTGATTGTGTATGTGTGTTTTTCGTGTTACTTTTTTTTACATATTTCAAACTTATTTATCCCGATCTCATTATTATGTTTAGTTGATCTTTACCAATTATGTTTTGTTGTATGACAATTGACCATAATTCATGATTGTTCTATGAACGTGATTATTTCTCAATGAGATGTCATTAAAAGCGACCGCAATTAGATTTTTACAGAAATGGGGATGTATCAAGAGATAGGTGCTTAAATAATATTTAACTCTTCTGAACTGTGTGAAGGGTGTGGTGTGCTTTCGTAACAACTGTTTAGCGTAAGACTTTAGAGTACGGAGAGCATAACATTTATAAATTTACCGTTTGGTCATTAGTATCTTCGTCACAAAAAGCAGCTTATCAGCCATTGAACAGAACAGCCTCTCTGTCGGCAGAGCAGCATTGTCATAATCATGTTCATTTATTTGTATATAACATGTACAATACAGATTACAAATAGAAAATGTATGTAGGGTACATGCACCCTGAAAAGGGTATTACAAATTTATCCACACATACACATAACTGTTACATTGACCCGATCAGCTGTTCACTGGTTAAAGAGACTAAATGTCTTTATGCTCAAGGCAAAATTGAGATTTCGACGTTATCTAATAGAGTAGAAAACAACTTATAACATAAAAGGAGGTACGTCAAATACCTATTGAAGTAATATATAAAAGACCCTATTGTCCCCTTATATACAAAGTTACAAACATCAAACAACACAAACAAGGGATAAATGAACAAAACATTTCACACCACGTCCTCCGCATTAAGGCGCAATAGCCATGCAAATGATATTTTCTCGCGCAAAAACCGTACAGCGTAATTATAAGCGCATCAATCAGACGCACGCGCAAACCCCCTCGGGATACGAGTGCGCGCTTATGCCATTACAGTTTCGCGCACTCCATGCGCATAACTTTCTGAAATGGTACCTTCTTATTGCATGGGTATATGGAAGTTGAGATTTGTGGAAGTTGAAAGGTTTGTAAAGTGTTACATACTTTGATAACATTAAATCATCAAATAAATTGTTTACTGAATATGTATATAACTGAATGGTTGAATAAATTGATGGTCTCCAAAATTCTGAAGGCGTCACTTCGAAATCGGACAGATCCAGTCGGTTCTACTTTAAAATCCAAACGAGAACCTATCGCTTAGCCTCAAAAATAAAGGATTTTTTGCATTTTACTTGTGCCGTATATAAGTAAAATACTAAAAAAACTTATTTTCCCCTTCGAGTCCGAGTCCGACACGCAATTCTCATTTTTCAGTAAATTAATTGTGACGTCTTTGGATTCGGACTGAATGAGTATATGTGTCTATGGCATGGTTGCCATGGCAATAAATAAATCAGTTTCAATCAGAACTTGAGCTTTTACTACAGTGTGCTTGTATTTTTCTTAAGTTGTTAATTTGTGTACAGTGTACGTACTTATGTTTTTTAAGGGAAGGATAGGCAGTGTGCTTGTATTTTGTTATGTTTTGTTTGTATTAAGTATTGTGTAATTGTGTTTATTTGATGGGGAGATGTAGTATGTGTCTATGGCATGGTTGCCATGGCAATATATAAAATCAGTTTCAATCTAGAACTTGATCTTTTACTACATGAGTTGCCGTGACAAATCTGTCTACTACTATTCCACTCCACTGTACTCTTCACTTCATATTCCTTCATACATTTTGTATATTTCCGGAAGCATCAGTGCAAGTTCAAGACTTAACTATTTAGCATAAGTAAGTATAACGTCTAGTTGTGTAAAACTTACCATATTATCCTTAGTTAGAAACTTAACAAGACTTTTTAACTGTGCACTATATGAGTCAGTTTGACTATTTTATTTCAAGTATGTATGAAGCTTGGCATGTTGCAAGCTTGGCAGTAAACAAACAAAACTTTACTTTGTATATTAAATCAGAATACATGATTATCATCGTCGTTGTTGTTTGTTGTTATTAAGGGTGGATTTTACTATCTATCCCGGGGATAATTTGTATGACAATGACAGTTCAAAATGAGGTCATCCTATGAAAAATTAGGATATACTCTCAAGTAAAAAGTTACTCTTCGTTGGTAAAATTCACTCTTAGGGTGGATAATAACTATCCCGGGGATAATTTGTATGACAATGATAGTTCAAAATGAAGACATTCTATGAAAAAGTAGAAGATACTCTCGAGTAAAAAGTTACTGCTCGTTGGGAAAATTCGCCTTTAGAAGGACAAAGCAGGGCAGTACTGCTTTAAGAGTTGGTATTAGGCCTCCAGAACCTGTAGATAAATAAATATATATTTTGAACAAAGTCTCCATTAACGACGCGGAAAGTTGTCTGGCCACAAAGGGCAGCTGATCGTCAATACATAATGGTGCCTACTGCTAATGGGTGATGGACATATCGGGATAAAGAAATGAGTTGAGTGGTGACTCGGTAAGTTTCGAGATCTTTTGAAAAATCCACGTCTGCTGAATTCGGTGAATTTGGTGAACACATTAAATTAAACTCAAATTCAACAATTATGTTTTATCAAACACATGTATTACGATGCAGATTACTGTTGGGCCGAATCTCTTTAATAAAATGCTATTCTGGTATAGTCATTAATGTCACAATGAAGCGTCTAAACTGGCCTAATGAAACTTTGAACAGGGGTTCCATAACTACTACCAGGGATTTTGTTCGTATGAAAATGATTTTGCGACGCACTGAGCTAGCGTGATGCGGAGCAATGTTTCAATCTTACTCGTGTAAGGCCTGTGTTCCTCGGTAGTAACATAATGGGTTACATTTATTATTATTCTAATGACAAACTATTATTAGTAATTGTAAGGACAAACAGGGAGAAACGTGGACTCATTGCCAGGCATGTGCGGGCTCTGGGCTCATCAGGATTGTCGTGGTCCTGAAGGGGAAAACTACATTTGTGATTTCGGTCGTTAAATTGACTTTTATATAACATTGTCTGTAGAGGAAATATTTAACTGATTTCATACTTTTAATATGGAACCCTGGATATTACCCTCAGGAAATCGAGGTCCGCCATTTCCTCGTAATTTTATTATCTATACATATGTTTTCTCAAAAACTGAAAGACTTTCATTCATGATGGTTTTTTTGATCATAACTGATTAAATTTAGAACTCCTTGATAGCCCGTAAATGATTACAAAGCGTGATTAAAAATATTTATAGCTCTAAAACAAATAGGAGGCCACGATACCACCTCTATTAAATTATTTAGATATGGTTACAAGTCAACTCCACCTACCATCCAGCTCCAGGAGTCAACAACACAACACAAGAGCGGCACTTTGTCCGTACCAACAAACTTTCGTAAGGTAGCCCTACAACGGGTATCAACGCCAATCAGATTTTTATTTATCAAACAGATCAAGAGATCTTAATGGCCTGCCCGGCACCTTGGGATGCTGGCGTCATGTGAAAAGGATGCTTTCACTGAGTGTTAAAAGGTGGAGAGGTTAATGTTGTGGAATTGTGGGTGAGTTCTGCTTATATGTGACGCAATGGATGTAACGGGTTTTGCTGTAAAGGCGGGTGGAAAATACAAGAAGTAAAGCATGTCACAACAAGCGAGCGTGGAGTTCGCAAGCGGGCGGGCCCTCGCTGTTGTGTCAGGTGGCGGCCATCTCAATCATCATCATAGTCATCTAATCATCTCAAGACATTATAATTTCCAGGTTCTCAAATGAGAACCTGACCACTTGACACTGGCAAAATTAACCTCAAAAGAGGTTAGAACGCCATTAATAAAAAGAAGAAGAAGAAGTGCTTCTAGAAGGATGTCACTTATATTGGTTTTAATAAACCGCTTATCTCAAGTCGAGAAAATAACCGATTTGATAACACGATACCGTCATCATTGTGATAGTGCCGAGACAACTCTCAAGTTCTGAGTGTGGCTTAATGATACTGGCCATATCAAATACAGCAACGCGCTAAAAGGACGAAAAGAGCACAGTCAGATCTCTAATTATTTATAGATCAAAGAAATCGTGACAATGATATTCGTCATCGCCCTCTAAGCCCCCAGACTCCAGCGCTACCGACACAATGATTCTCGTTTTCACCAAATCCATATTTCATGACATCCCAACTCCCTTACCGCGGCGGATGATTCTGTACTTTTTCGGAGGATAAATCTTTGATTGTGATTGAGCCTGCTTAATTAAGGGAGCTGTTCTGAATGACATCACGGCGATGCGCGGCGGTGGAGCGATAGTTATGATAATTTCTATAAAAGCTACTGCCTTGATACGTCCTTTGTCGTGTGCTGGCTTACTTGTATAGAGGTGGCTTTTTGGATTTAGATTTTATTAGTAGATTTTACAGTAAAAAAACCGATTACATAGCTAAGCAACAAATATGAATAATATTAATAAGAATGAAGTTGCGAAGAAAAAGCTTACCGTAGTTGTAGAGTATAACTAAATTATCTAACCTGAATCGATGTTTTGAATCACAGGTCCGTTATTATAAACCCCCCTTAGCTCTGAGAGCCTCCTCAAGCGCACGAAAATGCAGGTTTAATATGGCTAAACAGTCATTATGATATAGCTGAGACAAATCTCAGAGCCGAGAGAGAGTTTTTATTAGGTACAAGCTTATATCTTATAAATTGGCATAGAAATTTGGAAAACTGCAACAATTTACAAGTTAACGTTTCCACACGATAAGAAGAAGAACAGGCATAGAAAAATATGTCATACTCTATCTATTGTTACAGCGAAAGAAATGGCTGTCATCTGGATAGTTATAAAAATCGAAGGAATGATAAAGATTTTCTACCCAAGTAAAGCCCCTTCCACACTCCCGCACCGGCGGCTCAACAAACGGAGATGACTTGGCGAAATCCGTGGATAGGTTGACGATGATGTATGTTCCGCCCGCATCCGTAATGAGGACGACCCAACAGCCCGTGTCTGTTAGAGGCAGTGTGGAAGGCTGTATCTGCCCTCCTTTGTAGTAACTTATACAGGGTGTAACAGAAAGGTGTACTCATATATTCGGAGGTTGTTAGGGATAATTTTTCTTTATTTTTCATTTCTCCATAAGTTTTGTGTCGGGCGGTCAGCTGATTTTTATGGAGAAGTAACATATAAAGCTGCTCTGATAAAATCGGTTTGATAGTTACTCAGAATGGTCTCCCTACCTAACAACCCCCTGAAATATGACTACACCTTTCTGTTACACGCTGTACACGTAGTGAGATGTAAGAGATTTGGGGCTACTAGTTATACAGAAGTCGTAATACTTTAGCTAAAACTAGACTGGGTGGTAAAAAAAAATTTAGAAGTAAAACTATAAATCTGCAAAAACTATGAAAACTACCTACACCATATATAAGGCGGGGACAAAAACTATACCAAACTACAAAGCGATGTAAGATGAAATGTAGATACTATACGTATGTACGCCTTAATATACTCTGTATATGGGACATTATTGTATCTGCTATTGCTGATCGACTCGAGGTTTTGGTAGCGGCCTGAATCGCAGACCATAAGATAAAAGATTTGAGAAAGGGCAATATTGAGGATTATTTTGATTTATTTTAAACTTGTATGTTCGTAATTTCACTTTCAGTTCATAAATGCTTTTTTAAGCAGCCATCAGCAGACCCTTCTTCACCTCAAACCTCGAAGGACCATCAAAAGGACGACAAAAAGGTCGAATCGTCACATAACATTTGACTTCCATCACTCATCTCTTTATTGTCCACCGGATGTCACATCACTGTCACCGCGATACCGGCAGCCTATTGTGAAAATAAAAAAGTAAGTGGAAATAAAAAAGAAATCTATTCAAAATTGGAATTTGGAACATCATCGGTGGATATATTTCATCTTGTCATAACACGGTGGCCTCAAAGGCGCGGATCAGCGGTTGATAAATTGCACTTCAAATTCAGAATAATGTCTTTTTCACTATTCACCGCGGATCACTTCTGTTGAATTTAGCGGAGTGATGACGTAGGCGAGACGGTCTCGACCAAGTTTCGTGATAAGGGTCTTATACAGCACCTACGTAAGGGAAATATTATTATTATATTTCGGATAGTCGCTGTCTGTTAACTCTAACATCGTAGAAGGTACCTAAGTCATGAGTTTCTTGAGATAAAGGGCCATCGACCGACATTTGTGTGCTTAGAAGTTCAAAAACTTTCCTTTGAACTGAGACAATAACAGAAATCAAAGAAATTATGTGTGTTCACAAAACCGGCTACTAAATGGGCTACCTACTACTAACACTAACAAAACTTACAGAGACCTAGAAATATTGCACGCTTCATCGAAGTATTATACGATTCAACCACTTCAGAGGATGTAATACCGTTGTCCCCATTCTGTGGGTACAGACTTCTACAGACAGAGGCAATGGAGACAACGCAAACTACAAATACATATGCATTTCTCGGGTCTTGCCTTCAGGACTATGCAGTAATAGCTCGTTTGCCCGCGATTTTCAACCTTATACACATCGTAATAAAGATCAAAACGTATGAAAAAATAGAACAAAAGAACTGGTTCCTTTCATCCATTTTGCGAGCTAGTAGTTATTGCGCATCTGAGGTTTATCAAAATGTACATTCAGCCATTTTACTACAAACGCTCAACGACATTCACGACAGAGTAGATCTGTCGTGAATGTCGTTGAGTGCACTGCACTGCACTCTTATGCACTGAGTGAATTTATTATTTGTTACCACAATGTCTGAGTTATGAATTATTAAGTACAGGTATGTACATTGTAAGTAGGTATAAGTTGTAATATATTTAGTAGCAGATATACATCTATCGTAGGTATTAGGTAAACCCTGTAAAGTTAGATGTCAAGTGGAATAATAAATAAATAAATTTTTTTTTAGACTTGAGCACTGAAAATTAAACCAAACTCCATCATACACAAAGATATTTCAAAAGGCTGGTGTGTCGAGTGGCAGTTTAGGAGATGTATGGGCTATATAATAAAGTGTCGTGGCCTCATAGCAAGGGTTGTAGGCAGCAGGTGCAACCATCGATCAGTGCCACCCCTTTTGACAATTTGACATATTAGACGAGCCGGCAGTGGATGCAAAACTGACACAAAATTGCGCTTAAACGGTTGAAGGGTTTATTTAGGGCGAGGTGGCATGGCACTGCGGATTGATAATGTAGTTAACACCCACGGTAGCGTAAGGACAAAAGAGTCCTTGGAACAATATTGACATTAAAATTATAAAAAAAATGACATTAAAATTATTTTGACAGTGGGTACCAAGACGTCAATGAATGTCTAATTTTTGACGTTGGTACCCACTGTCAAACTAATTTTAATGTATTTTTTTTTATAAAAAAAATAAAAAAAAATGGCTCGAGCTTGGGGGTTAAAATAGTAACATCTGGCTCCACACTAGGATACCTTGTGTCATATAGGCAAAGCATTATCATAGGATGAGAAACAGTGACGTCATATACATCTAACATCCAAGACCTGGCTTTTTCCTTCCTCCCCAGCTGGGACTCGAACCCGGGACCGGGCCTCACGCTAAGGAGGCAGAGGCTCGTACTGCAACGCCATAGGGGTTGTAAATTCATTATGTAATTATTTTTTTTAAAAAAAAAACGTAGTTTCTTCTCTCAGATCTTCACTAAGTACAATCCAAACATCCCTCGGTGGCGTATTACCAAGGGCTGTAGGCTTTTACCCTTATACGAGTAAAAACTACCTATGTTAAGAATTTTAAAATATAATTAATGTTGTAGTTGCTTTTGTTGTGAAAATCTTTTTTATTGTGTCGTTTACGGTAGAACGTCTCATCAATATAATTTTGCGAATTATTTGACTGCATTTTTATATGAAGTAATTTTTGTGGACGTTGGACGAGCTAGTGGATAAAATGGTTTAAAGTCAAGCAGAATTGCTAATCGCACCATGTAGCCCCACGTCAAAACGAAGCGCTTTGACAATTTACATCCTAAATGGATGTGAGGTGTCAAGTTAAGGGGTCGATCAAAATTTCAAATATAAAGGGACCCGATGTAAATGGATTTTTAGGGGGTAACTGATCCTTCTCAGACTAAAATGTTGTGAAAATTGATGCTGTCAAACGAGACTCGTCCAATTTGCGGTGAATTAATCAACTGAGAGGGCGTCAATTGCTTTTAAAGTGAATTTCGGGAGCTTTACTTTGTTTAATGAGGTGTCGTTGCTGCAAAATGGCGACCATTTAACTTGATTTACATACTGTATTCATTATTTTTTCCAAGCTGGTGAATATTTTTGTAAGAAATATTATTTTAAATAAATAAAGAAAAGAAAGAAGGTTTTAAATAGTAAAGATACATATAAAAATTACACAAAATGATTTAAATATCATGAGGTCCATGAAGGTATAATTTATCCTTGTGTGGCATCGCAGATATCGCAATAGACTATTTGAGGTGAAGTGCTCTGGAACATAGTCAATGTTAGTTCCACCTGAAATAGAATTTTAGTTGCAGGTGTAATTTTTCCGTCCCCTACCCAAAAGTCAATTAGTAACACCGGAATGTCATCAACAAACCATGTCATTTGAAGAACAATTCCACCGTCTCAACGACAGTTATTACGTATAATCATCCGATGAAGCGGCAACCGCATCGGCTCCGAATCGGATTGTCATCGAGTCAATTATGCAACGAGTCAATGTCGATCGAACATTCGATTATGTATGGCAGACGACAGATGTCTCGAACGTGACGAATTTTGACAAACCTTCACAGAAGCGCATCGCTTTAACTAACACTTTCTTACCCTGCAATTTTGAACTATATGTCTCTGTATTTTGGATGTTTTTTGCAGTGTTTTGAAAGGGCATATGGTGGTTTAGATGGGGCTTTGTGGTGGTAATCAGTTGCGACCGCAAATTGTTGTCCCGCGATCGGTGTTCGCCAGGAAATTACGAATTTGTTTTTTTAAGGAACACATGAACTGGATTACTAAGTAAGAAAGAAGAGCAAGAGAATCAAAAAGAGATTCAAACACAAATACTTCACACACAATGTCACAAAACGAATGAATACAAAAAAAAACTAACATTGAAAATACTAGTAGAAGGTCTAGCTTAGAGAAGAGATTTTTTCCAGCAAACCAGGATAGACAGACGGGTGACATAAATCACATTTTAAGGGTTTCGTAGCCGAAGGGTGCCAAAGTCTGTCTGTCCGTCTGTCACCAGGCTGTCTCTCGTAATAGCTAGACAGTTGAAATTTTCACAGATGATGTATTTCTGTTGCCGCTAACAACAAATACTAAAAAACAGATTATAATAATAAATATTAAAGGGGGCTAATACAAAATACAATATTTTTGAATAGTTATTGGTACGGAACCCTCCGTGCGCGAGTCCGACTCGCACTTGGCCGGTATTTGTGAGTACTTACTTAAATCAAGTTTTTCAATAGGTACCTATCTAATATTTTTTCTGTGTAATATTAGTTGGTATTTCCATCTAAATATTATCTGACCCTATATTCAGAGGAAGCGATATGAAAGTACCAATTCACTAAGTAGCCCTTTTAAATCAACCAAAAGGTCAATCGTACGAAGGGCTTCAATGGGTTTTTCTTCAATCTGTATTCAACTTTGATCTTTTCTGATATGAAAATTACAGGGCAGGCATTCTATTCAGTTTTGCAAAATATTCATGTCCTTTTCATTCTTTTGAAAGGCTTTAGGCGAAAGAAATCTACTAACTGACATTTCATTTTTATATTTTTTAGCATACTTATTTAAAAGATTGAGGCCTCTAAATCTAAAGTAGTTTTTTCTTGAAATAAGTATGATTTGTTTATTTCTTCCTTTCCAAAACCAACCACCATCTTGTTACAGGTACTATAAATTAATTTGGTACATAAATCGTTTCAGCTAAATCAGTATCTCACTGTACAGACCAACGTTCAACCAGCACGTCGCAAGTTCATGTAACAAGTGACAAGTCCGGAAATTAGTGCAATCCAACCTGGAACCATGTCAGCTAACCCTTCCTTACCTTAACCCTTAAGAACCGAAAAATTCTCTTACCGACTTCAGAATAGAGTCTAAATCAGTGTCGCAGTACATATCACGCGACATAGTATACATAGACCGTGAAATTACTTCAAGTATTATGTAAAATTGTAGAGGTACACATTACTTACTTGATGGAACTTAAATTCCGATAGAAGTGGGATTTAGCGAACTTGTTGCTCTTAACCCCAGTTTCTGAAAGAGCAATCAAATGTGATGATAAGCAATAAATCGAAGATTAATTCAAAATAGCGGCACGTGATTGTCAAAAAACAATTTGACAAGAGTCTAACAAGTTGTCGAAGCAAATTTTCCTTTCGGAAACCGGGTGTTAATGACTGCTATAAACGCAAACATGACTAGGTCATTCTAAAGCTTACAGTAGAAATTATCTTAAAGTCATGTCATCATAACTCATCATAAGTGCCACACCTTAAGAGACAGCCCAAGTAAATCTTGACGTAATTCTTTAATATGGTGATATTTCCTCAATTAACAAAGAATGCCACCATTAAAAATACGAAACAACAGCAACAGATACTTTTATCCCATAGGACCCTTTTTCTGGTTAATCTAATTCACATATTATTTCGCAATTGTCATTGTAAATTGTGATTTGCTCATTTCTGTGTTCTTTGTAAAGGACCGATATAGGTAGGAGGGTTTCAATACATCATTCATTTCGCAGCTAGGTAGAAGCGCCCTGAATACCAGAATTACCATACTTGCACCATCCGTTTTACTGGCCGAGGAAAAATCGCACTCCAGCAACCCTTTCTAAATAAATAGAGGACGATTTATAAGCAGCAAGGCTTCCCATAAAACCTTTCCTAAATTACTTGACCGCGTCTTCAGTGGCACATTTTGTTATTCATAAAGGAAGGATATTTATGCTTTATCGTCAAAATATTTATTATTGTGTCCGTTCAGTCCCCTTTTAGCCCTTTGTGACGCGCGGTAAAAAAAACTCTGGGGTGTGAATAGCGAGGCTGGCAGTGTTGTGTGGTTAGAGATATCGATAGAATTCCGAAATTTGCAAGTTTGTCATGTGATTATTATTATCTATGGTTACAGTTATTTTATATTTGTAGATTTATTGCAGCTTTTGAGAAACTTCTGCAGCTGAGGCACAATTATCTTGAAACTAATACCTTTCTCAGCTTTATCATCCCTCGCAAAATTGATTATTGAATAAATTGTCTATAGTGCTATTGTCACTCGAGTCTGCTACTCTGTAAGAACATTTATGACGCTATGTTCAACGATGAGTTTCACTTTAATCCTTATCGCCTTCTACCGTATACCTTTCCTTAAAACTCTCTGCATAGATACTAAAGCAGCACTTTTTGCTATCGATATCAGACAATCCCCATCTGTGCTTCCAGAAGCGCGTTATGAAATATGTGATTCCTTATACAGGAGAAGTCCTTTATGCATCCCTTGGGAAGCACTGGTCAAGTGGGTTATCACGAAATGCCCGTTGGCGGAATGAAAAATTTATGTCTCAATATACCGCCTAGCCGGATCATGTCTTGCATTTTCACGCGACTGCTATAGCTCCGGAATCTCCAGGGATATCTTCTTCATCTTGTTCATTGTTATGTTTGAGTTTAAAAATGTTTGTCTCTCACCCCGAGGCTATAGAGGAGTTATTCTTTCTTATAAGAATTTTACTTAAAGTAAGGATTTAAATATAATACATTCATAATAGTACAAAACAAAATAAAATATTAATTATATAATATAATCTGGTAAATAAATGGTTACTTGGTTTATGAGATTGTCATATTAGTAATAGCTAACATAACTTTCAATGATTGAACCATTAACTTATCCATTATTGAAACATAGCTACATTAATCGTAAGGAAATAAGATCATTTCAACCCTCCCTTGCGACAAAGGTCTAAAGTGCCGCGTCTATCGTCGCTCCCAGAAAGCTTTCAAGAGATTGATTTTAAAAGATAACATTAATATTATCATTAAGTCGCAGTAAGTGGGTAGGCGACAGAAGAATCGCAAGTCATGGAACATCATTCAGGCGACCAAACTCAAAGAGCTGTCTTTCCTCCCGTAAATCAAACAGAAATTGAAGAATCATCAGAAGTTGTGAATCAATTTATAGGTCTTGGTGTATTGGTTGGATGACAATAGTAGAGATGGCAAGGGGATCAGTTGACATTTGACGTTGATTTACTATTGTAGGTTTGGTTTTCGCTGACATCACGCAGACGGCGGTTTTGAGACGAAGAATTTGGGTCTCGAGATTGATTGGTCAATTAACAATTGATTTTAGAAGTAGTAGTCCTTGTCCATACCTGTCAAGTGAGGCGTTTATTGCACCTGATTTAACGGTAGCTATTATGACTAAAGGTTAATCTTAAGTCCAACTTAGTAGTTGGAGAAGTTTCCATTTGTCCATACCTCAAGTTGCAAAACTCTTGGAACTCTATCTCAATATAAGCAAGGAAGGGAACCATCTAAAACATACTTATGGTCACCTGTCACCTCAGCAACTGGTGCTGGAATAACAACTTCATGCCACTCTGATGTGCCTGATGAGGCCATTCAAATTCGATCCCAGGGTGGTCTGCCATTCTCAAAGATCATTATTGAAATCATCGTGACATTGGACATGTGAGAAGCATTTGATAGCATGCTGGAGTTGCGACAAAGAAATTGTACTGTCATAGGTTATTTGTGTAGAGTTCTTGTTGACTTAAGATAACGATATTTCTATTTAGTTAAAACATTCTTGGCCCGGAAGTGTTGTTAATATGATTCACAATATAGCACAAAATTCTGAGCAACTTTCATTTTGATTAGAGCAACTTTATTGTTCACTTCCCAGTACATTTTGGCCTGAGTGGGTCAGCTGATTTGTTTGGAGAAGTAAAAAATTAAGTTGCTCTGATCAAATGGGTTTCACAATGAAAGTTACTCAGAATGGTGTCCCTAACAAAGTAGTTTCTCATTTTGCGTTAATTAATTTACACCTTGTATAGTCATAGTTAAGTCATAATATGATCCAAGCAAGCGATATAAATCTAGGATTGATATTTTGAACTAGAAGTTAGAAATAATCATTGTTAATATTTAATTGATGCAACCAACTGCTTTCAACAATATTGTGTTAAATAAAATTTATAGTATAGAGTTTTAAGCAAACAAACCCCTCTCCGTCGAAATTTCTCGCATTTATGACTACTAAATTTCCCTTGACTTTTTAACTGCTTGCTTAAACAGACTCTTCTTACAATTAAAAACAATAAACCGAATTACTTTTCATTGCTATAACATTTTACAAAGCAGCCCTCCTTCATAAGCTCTCATTAAAGTTTACCCACTGATTACAATTTTTAAGAGAGGTGTACTTACAAATTCTTTACTGAGCTCTGATCTTTTGCGTGGCGTCAGGGCCGAAGGGTCATCATAAACTGGTTTCGAGTGTTTTTACAGGTCATCAGATCAAAAAGACGGGGCGTGGTAGCCGGGCGGGCAAAAAGCTTTAGGATTAAAAGTCCTGAGCCATAACGTTTTTGCTTCATTTTCTGCCATCAATCACTAAATTGAGTCCAATTTTTGATTAAACTTCTTTAAAACTTATCCTAACATAGTATTAATTTAGATTAATATTATTATGAACTGGGTGGTAGCTGATCTAGCCAGACCAGATATTTGTCTTTGTGTTTTTTGATTCGCAATAATACTTACATCATACTTTTGTCAGATATTTGATTTCACAGCGACGACGACGATCCGTAAACTACGAATGTTAGTTCAGTCCGGGAAAGACAATCCCCTGTGGGACCTTGTCCAGCAAAATGCCCATCTTTAAAAAAATATTCCAGCAGTTTGAGATACTTCCTGAATCCAAAAAATATATATGTTATAAAACCGTCTCTTGGCTTAAAATGTAATGTTTGAAAACATTATAATTACCATTGGAAACTATATGAAAGTTTCATTTGCAAAAAACACATATTTTTTTCACTTTTTGGTCGCGCTGGACGTAAGGGCCGCGTTGCATTTTACGCCATTACTATACTTTATTTTATCATATTTATTTTATAATTTGTGAAAATTTCAACCACCACAAATCCAGTAGCAAATTTTGCCGATACCGGGTGCCTTTTATCTTTGTGCAATAAATATTGTGGATTATCATGTTATGAACAAACGTCTTCCGTGTCATCCATATATCGTCATACAACCTGTCGCTGATACTTGTCCGCATTTTTAGGGTTCCGATCCTTAAAAGGAAAAAAAGGAACCCTTATAGGATCACTTTGTTGTCCGTCTGTCTGTCCGTCTGTCACGACCCCTTTTCTCAGGAACGCGTGGAGGTATCATGTTGAAATTAATATAGTTTACTTAAGTCTATAGTCCCTTGGAGCTGTAAAAAAAATAAACTTCTAGGTCCACGCAATCAAAAGATACCGCGTTATATGTCTTAATTTTGCTTAATTTGTATGAACTCGCGTGGAACTCGCAAGGGAATCAAAACCTATAGGGTACTTCCGGTTGGTCATGAAATTTGGAATGAAGGAAGGTCTTATAACACAAATAAAGGGAAAAATCCGAAAACTGTTTAATTTTATCTTCCTAAAAAAATATTCAATTTGGTTTACATGGATGACATCACACTTTAGTTTTTTTATGTGGAAACCTAATTACACGTGTTACGCTCTCCAAGTGTGATCGGAACCCTTGGTGCGCGAGTCCTACTCGCACTTGGCTGGTTATTACCATTTGCGTGTCTGTCATCAGTTCATCACCAGCAATAATTATTTTGTAATAACAAGTTTCTAACTGTGAACCTTATATGGAGGTGATACGGGTGTGGTGTCACTGTATGGATGACTAGGTTGCTAGGTCTACAATACAGTGATATTTCGGGTAATTAAGCATGTCGGTCAATATGTCGCGACGGTCTATTTACTTCGATATTTATTGCACAGTGGACCTTTCTATATCACATCCCTGCCAGTTAGATGATACGTTTATACTTTTTAGGGTTCCGTACCCGAAGGGTGCCAAACGGGACCCTATTACTGAGACTTCGCTGTCCGTCTGTCCGTCCGTCCGTCCGTCCGTCCGTCCGTCCGTCCGTCCGTCCGTCCGTCCGTCCGTCTGTCACCAGGCTGTATCTCATGAACCGTGGTAGCTAGACAGTTGAAATTTTCACAGATGATGTATTTCTGTTGCCGCTATAACAACAAATACTAAAAATCAAAAGAAATTTAATATTAAGGGGGGCTCCCATACAACAAACGTGATTTTTTGCTCATTTTTGCTCGATATTGATAATGGTAGCAGGTAGACGCTTAAAATGTTCACAATATATTGAGTATATTATTTACTTAAAAAGTAAATAATTAAATTAAAATTAAATTAATATTTAGGGGGGGCTCCCATACATTTTTTTGCTGTTTTTTATAGATAATGGCACGGAACCCTTCGTGCGCGAGTCCGACTCGCACTTGGCCGGTTATTTTTACCATTTGGGGCGGAAGAGGCATAAGCCTATTTTCATTACGTTTGGATGAAGGCCGATCGCTCACATAGTGTTTATTAGAGGAATTTAACATTTCACACGAACATGAAGTGTCAAATAAAGTTATCTGCTTGAAAGATCGCCCCTAATACGAATAGGGGCCTATCTGCCTTTGTGCCTTTGTTTCCGCTTGGTGGTGCTGGTGTATTTGGAGGTACATAATAAGTAAGTAAAGAGTTTCTTATTGAAAATTGCTCAGAATAATGTCCCTAACAAAAGAAACCGTTTATTACTACATAATTTTCTCTTGCACTACGAATAAAAAAAAAAGTCGTTATATGTGTTGCATAACGCAAAACAAGATAACGGCTGGCCCAATTTGGATGAAACTTTTTTTTTACTATTGATGAAGTCTTGCGGCACACATTTGACAACATGTTGTATTACCAACTTGGGTATGAATATGCCTCTGCCACGACAAACGAGAAAAGGCGTGCCTCTCATCAATTCAGTTAGTCCGATAACCGTGTCAAATGAACCTGTTACACTGTGGACTTGAGTAAGTAACCGCGACGCTGATAATAAATTCCACCATTTGGACGTCCGTCCCCTTCAGCGCGCGCGGGCTTGCTGAGGCGAATGTTGCGAACATATGTAAACATTATTTTTGTATTGTATGTAATACTCTATCTTATTCAAACCCGGGTAAAGGTGCCCCTGGATGGTGAGAAATAGACTACATTTATAAATTTTATTACTTTTTTGTTTTACTATTAGAGCTCCGTGGTCTAGTGGGTTTCACCCTGGTTTCTCACGCAGGGGATGCAGAGTCGAATCCCGGTGCTGACCATGTACAAATGAGAAAACTAACTTGTTATTGGTATTGTCAAAAGCAGTCACCAAAAAAACAGCGTGATAGCTTAACTTAAATCCCTAGGATCACTAATTTCGAGATCCGGACCACAGTTCGCCGCCGCCTTTTAGCTATACAAAACGATGGCCTCGTAAACGCTATAATCGATTTTGGCATTGGTAGATGTTGACTCATACTTAGGACTCATAAATAACGGAACGCGCCTGCTGTCAACACACTTGTCAAATGTCATCGTTTTGTTTTTAAGTCTTCTAGTAAGATAAGATAGGCAAAAGTCGAAGTTTTAAATGCCACCCATACAATTTAACATTTGCAACAAGTAAAAAATGGTGCTTTATGGATTTTTTCTTCGATTTCTCTACCAGAAAAACTGCATATGATCGTGGTTCAAAAATCAGTCCAAGAAAAATACATCTCCTTTGTTATACTTCCACTTTTATCAAATACGGGTATGATTTTCTCACGTTCTATATACGGATATCGAACCTAATATCGAGCCATACAGAATCACTCAATATAGCTGTCAACATCCGTATATCGAATGCGCGAGAATCCACACGTGGTCTGCACGCCTATTTGTAGTCCGTAGCGGATAGCAGCTATGACTTAAATTTTGTCCTGAAGTAACTTCAGGATGGATCTTTCCGGTGCCTAATTTTATACTAAACTTAGTTATGTATGACATGACTTTAATGGCTGATACACAACCGTCCGCTCAAAGTCAACGGCCCACTATTTTCATCCTACCCACGTCGAGATAAAGTTCAAAACCTGTGGAAACACAGAACAAAAGATTTGGGTCTTTTGTGCACATTGGACGAGGTCAAAGTAAGTGAAAATTAAGACAGCTGAAATCAGCTCTAGGGTATAATGATCAAGTCACAACTTACCAGAATCAATAGCTATAAAATAATTGGTTAATACAAGTATTACAACCAACATAATAATAATAATATTATGCTATCTTTGGCACAATCTAATTTTCCCATAACTCTACAGATTTTTCCAACCCAGTTCTGTTCAGCACATGCAACCCGCACTCACAAAACCGCGGCACAAGTGCAGTTGCATTATTCATGCGCCCGCGCTCACTCGAGCGCGACGGTCACACACCGCGACGAACACTGAACGGAACTGGGCGACTGAAAGACACGCCATTCGACGCAGGCGAGCCGTACGTGACATGCAAGCGACACTGAATTAGGCTAGTAGTGGCATTTCCCGATGTGTAATTGTTACGAACATGAATAAATTAGCAAACGAAAACGAATATCGATTTTAGGTTGGCAGTTTGTGTGGTAGAATTAAAACAAAAAGTATGTAAATCTAGCCATGAATGACTCTACCGAGGTGCACCGGATTTAACCCGTAATGCAGTCTAGTTACAGCTCCAGTTCTTCTTTTAATATTCCAATATCTTGCTCGGCGGTTGGTGGTACAAACACAATAAAATATTATACTTATTTCATATTCATCAGACTGCATTCAATACATATGCTGCTTCAATCAATATGCTGCTTTGCTGTGCTTACAAGTGATTTTATACTTTGGAAAGGCCATGCAAAACACCGATATTATATTACATATAAGTCACGACAGTAAAGAAAGAAATTCAAAACTGTGACACTCAACTGTGCTGGAATGTCGTCATAAAAGTCGTGTCGTTACGGGTCCAAATAAAAGTGCCACTAACAGTTTGCTCTCACAATACGATAACATCAGTCATCTTTGACATTGAATATGCAAAATTACAGCTTAGCTTAACAACGGACCGTGTTATAAATATAACGAGCTTGTTTACAAAAAATATATAAGTACCTACTCGGAGTCTTTTGGAAAGTGTTTTTGGTTGTTTTTATGATCAATGCGGAGAAGTTCGAAATTGGCGGTGTGAATGACAATCATTTTAATGGTAGCTGGCTTGAATTTTTTGGGGCGCCTTTTTGAAACAGTTAATATATTCGTACTCATACATTTGATTATTTATTTATCTAAAGATTTAGATACAGTGTTTCATTAGGTATTGTTGGAAACATTTTAATATAAGGGGAAACAACAATTATGTCTCCATCGTATCTCCATGAATAATTCATAATCTTCTTCTTCTTCAGAATGTATGTTTTCACTGCTAAACTTATTAAATAAGTCTCCCCGATATTTTAACAAAGTACTTTAAAAACTAACATTAGATACTCTTACATAGTAACTTTGCCTATAACAAACTGGTAGCCTCAAATTAAGAGCCAAGATCACATCTATCCTTTATTTGTCATATTTGGTGGTTAGTGGTTTTTTCAATTCGCCGAATTCTGTCAAAAGAAGTTCACAAATACATTAAAAATAAACGCTAAACGCAAAATAACTATTTTTATAACTCAGCAAATACGGACTTTATGACATACAGGAGTGGACAGTTCGCAGACTTCGCAGTATGAAGAAGTGGGTCATTCTTCGTTGGTCCAACTCAATCTGAACAATGAACATTGGAATTCGGCAGGATAAAACAGTCTAGTTTTTTAGGGTTCCCTGCCAAACGGGTCCCTATTACTGAGACTTCGCTGTCCGTCCGTCTGTCCGTCTGTCTGTCTGTCTGTCACCAGGCTGTATCTCATGAACAGTGGTAGTTAGACAATTGAAATTTTCACAGATGATGTATTTCTGTTGCCGCTATAATACATTTGAAAAGAGTTTAAGAAGTTGTCACAGCTAATTTTCCTTTCAGAAACCCGGCGTAAATTGTCCGCTGCTAAACGTAACTGAACAGAAGAGTCAGTTTGGAGATACCTAAAGAGACGGTAGGTTGACCAAATTTGATGGCGGCGCGATTACAAATCGCTTTTTGTCAAATGTCAACTTCTGTGGTCGAATACGATGGGTTTTTGTACCTTTTTTTGCGGTTTTCTCGTTAGAGGCGGCGGGTTTCTTCAGCCATGAAGGTTGGGATTGGAATACCACACACGGTCCTTTATTGACCTTTGAAGGATATTTGCTAAAATAAAATAACTTTGTATAATGCGAATATCAAGAAAAGCGCACTGAGTAAGTTAGGTATTTTTAGGGTAGGTAGTATGATTTTTTTACATGAACCTCATTTTTAGGGTTACGTACCCGAAGGGTGCCAAACGGGACCCTATCACCGAGACCTAGCTGTCCGTCCGTCTGTCTGTCTGTCTGTCTGACTGTCTGTCCGTCTGCCACTACCAGGCTGTATCTCATGAATAGTTAAATAGTTGAAATTTTCACAGATGATGTATTTCTATTGCCGCTATAACTAAAAAACAGAATGAAATAAAAATTTATCGGGGCTCCCATACAACAGACATGTTTTTTTTGCTGTTTTTATAGATATTGGTACGGAACCGTTTGTGCGTGAGTTCTACTCGCACTTGGCCGGTTTTTTAAATCCTCCCAGCCCTTTCTTTAAGTGCGTGCTAACGAAATAGTCATACCACCACATCTGCATAAATACATACCTATAAGGAAATAAACTGTTAGTTATGTGTACGTAGGGCCGAGATAATCAAAACATTCAAGTTTCACCTGTATACTAATACCAAATCATTACGAACTCCTGCTTCCACGATTCGCCCCGTAACATTCTTAACTCGGTGTTTACAAAAAGTTCACTCTTTGTACATTTTAATTAACATTCTTCACTTCGTCCCTAGCGCTGAGACTTGACATACTTTCTGCTTTCACGAGCCGTAAACACAGCGTTCACGCTGTCTTTGAAGTCCCTGCAATACTATTTTTGTAAAACAAAACACGCCGTGCCTCAGCACCAAAGACATTAATAACGTGAACAATCCCGCAATTTTTACAAGCAATTTCTTTCTTTTAAATGAAGAAAGTTACTCTTTTAGAGAGGGGTTGGTCCTGTCATATCTGTCAAAGGGCTTTATGCAAATTAATTTAATTTTTAAAGAAAGTTTCTAGCACTCCTTTTGATATAATGTTGAGTGAGATACAAACATTTTGCTATAAGTAGTGATTGGATAATAATGATACCTAATGTCCGATAAATCAATCTGCTGCTGGTGCTGGTTATGATATTGGCCATGAGGAGGGAGATCTATTTCCACTATTAGTATACAGTATTACGCAGTACTTTATAAGTTGAAATAATGATTGTGACGGTTATAGAAAACATCGTGAGTAAACCTTCATTCTCTATAGCCAATATGGGCTAGGCCCATGTCACCCAAAATTTGGTAAGTATTTAATACCTGGATAATAGTGTGGGCCCTTCCACCCCGCATGAAAAACTACGTGACGCTATCGTTCGTTCTGCTTTTAAAATAATCCACGAAAATCCTAACCACAACGAACCACGAATTATGCAAGATTCCTTATTTGAATTCCTCGTAAAGGATGTCAGTTGTAAATAGTTCGTATAACAGCAATAAACACGGGAACCACTGACACGGACGTTGGCTAAGGAAGTTAGGAAAACAGTTCTTAGAAGCAGCTTTGTCATGGGCTTACTGAAGCACCATTCCATAAGCAAGTGAACGGTGATTAGTAACACCTTCCATAGTGTTGGAAATCGCGTGATCGCATTATTAGGTACGAGAAATATTGCAGAACAGGTAATATACATTATAACAATAAAATAAAATACACAGCTGGAAATTAAACAGCCACAGTAAAATAAGCAAACCTATCTTTTGTTTGTTGGTCAACTTGGAAGATCGCAGACAATTCAGCGAAATGCTTGAAGCAATTGAATTTGGGAAAATTTCACAAATACTAACTTTAGTTAGTCTCAAAAACGTAGACAACATCTTAATAATTATCAACTATAACTATACCAAAGCGACAACTGGAGCACTTATTTTTCTTCGACAACGACAATTGATGCAGTGCATACAGTAATACACGAATACACGTGCCACGGATGGAAGTAAGTGCGGTTCATTGCCCCATCTAAATTTGGTCTCTAGCTCATACTCTGACGGTGTTGTTAAGATATCACGGTGTATTTCAGGCTAATTTACGATTAGTAATCCAATCACTCTTTTGTCAAGTGTACTTGAGTGCTTTTGATTGAGCGACTTTCTTAAACCTTCTTGGAGTTTTACGAGTGTGTTATTTTTATGAAAGGCTCGTCTTAAATATATGTAGAGAAGTATTTTTAGTAAAGGTACCTACTCAACAACATAGTGTCACGTTATTTCCCATACGGGGTCACACAATATGGGCCCACGTTGTGCCAGTTACTTGACATTTACTTACAGTCTATTCGTGATAAGAATGCAGTGAAATTTAAATAATAAATCTGTTAACACACACTCACAGGACATCAGGACACAACCTTCGCGTTCGAAAGTTTGCCTTCAATTGGTCACTGTGAACTTGGCTTAATAATTGGAAACGATTTGATTGGTTACGGGGCGTGGCTAGGCCGCCGGACAGTGATGACTTTACTGCATTCTTATCACGAATATACTATAGTACTCCATTTTGCATGACAGGGGGTTAGGCTATCGTCGCAGCTATGGAGATATGAAGGTGTCCTCTCGATGTTTTCCATCACAATTCTGCCCGTAACTATGATCAATTGATCAATGACTTATATGTTCGGTCACGATCAGCACCGGATTCAAAACAGCATAACCGGGGTAAGAAAACAATTAGACCAGAGTCCTTACTTAAACTATCTCCAGCTATTTCATTTTCCATATCATGAAAACTTAATAACATCAGAAAACCTTTAAAAGTTTAAAAGTGGTACCTACGTTTAAAACGAAGTTTTCAAAGTTCCTAGTTCACACCTATAATCGCGCCCATAAAATAATTTTCGTTGATAATAAAATTCTTAACTGTACTTGTTAAAAGGACCCTCGGAACACTGTTCCCAGTATTAGTGTTGTTTTTATGATCACACACTGTTACTACCGGGTGGTCTATTTGGATCCATAAAGTAAATAGCTCATAATCAATAACAAACCATATTTTGATTACTTTGTCTATCTTAAGCCTCTGATGAAATGAAGTATTGAATACCTGGCTTAACTTTGGCGCATGTGTATACTTCTTACCCGTATTTTTACCAGTTTCTGGTGACGGGCACATGAAAATACCTGGAAATCGACGAAAAGAACGTAATTATTATAGGATTACTTGTCAAAATAAGTAGATATGAAAAAAGATATGTATGACTTGATGACACTTAACTTATTTTAATTTTTACCGCGGAATTGGCAAACTGACATCATTTACATTCTTTAAAATACCTAGTTACTCTTTTGACTATCTTCAAGTTTCCATATTGCATTACGATTGGTAATAGAGTAGAATAACGAAATGGGAAAAGTGCAAAGTCTCAGAAAAATCTGGACGATGTCGCGACGCGACCGTATACCCAGACGCGAGTTCCCGAGACTAAACAAATCACAGTGAAATATGAAAATGAAGACAGATTATTTCGGCCTCAGCAACCGAAAACAATGCATGGAAAAATCTATCTTTGTCACTCGAGCAAATGACTCTGCGCTCTGACTGACCCTTTAGATAGTCGCGCGCGACGATCGTGTCAATAAAGAGTTTGTGTTTTAGCCGCCCATTCAGTTATATTCAGTTATCAAGACTGTGCTAGACTCGCAAAGAAGAAATTAGTATTCTGAAACGTTTATACAAGTTTAAATTCTTAAATGTATGCCGCTCTTAGCTCTAAGAGTGGCCTCAGAAAGGACACAATGTCGGTTCCAAAATATTTTTATTTTGACGCGCTTAAGATCAGTGTCACCCACCGCAGAGCAGCACGTGTTTACCCCTACCCCTACTCAGCAATAAATCTGTATCAACGGAACTTGGCTTTCTGGAAGAGATCTCGTCTTAGAGATAAGCCTTTATTCACTAGTTCTATGTATGTACTTCTTGTTTTGACAATGATTTGTGTTCATTAAACAAATTATGTAGATAGTATGTATCGTTGGTTTAGTTATGGGTTGAATGAATGGGTGGGTTGGTAGTTAAGCTTCGAGATATTTCTGTCTATCCGTCCGTCCGTCAATCTGTATACATTACGGCGTAGCAGAGACATCCCGACGACAGACCATCAATCTTTTAATAAATACAACGGCGACTATGTTTACACGACTTTAACTAGGAGACAACATTTTACGGCGTGTTTTAATAATCTGTTTCACAGTTCACACGAGGCTGTGACATCACAGACATATGGCACGCAGTTAAATGTGTTTATAACATTTTAATAGGCCCCCACATCACACCGGGCGTCGTGATTACACGCGACAAAGAGATTTTATTTCAAAAAGCCCATGAGATTCGAAGTATTAATAATTTTGGCAAAAGATCTGTAATAAAACTCAATGCAAACAAATGTTTTGACAAAAACTATTTCATCAGTCATTAAAAAACTGTAATGATCTCAACGGACAAAAGTCGACATGACAAAAAGAAAAAGTTGTAAAAAAGTATATCACGCAATAAAGAAACGGTTGTTTTACGATGACACCGAATTAGATTATTGTCTCGCGGCAATACAAAATTTGTCCTGCGGCAGTAAAAGTGGAGATAAACATGATGTGAATTAAGCTGGCAATCTACCAAACGACATCCATTAGTCGATGAATCTAGGTGACGACGCTTAGGGCGGTAGACCACGCAATGTGATCTCTATGGCGGGCGATGGGGCCTTGTGAAACCATGTGACAGAACAACATTACACATTTTTACTCACATGCGTAGATAATATAGCTAATATCACTCTTTTATCTTGTTACGTGATCTGGAGCACGGTTCTCGCGCCTTCGATATACGATATCGAGACCTATATTGACAGATTCCACTACAAAATCACTCGATATAGGTGTAAACATCGTATATCGAATGCGCGAGAATCATGCTCCTGGGCGTATAGCCACAAGCAGAAAATACTACCTATTTTAGCAAGGCAGTTTTCGTTTGTTTGACGCGCGATTTTACCCTTTCTTGCAAAATCTTTTCTGCGTGGTCTGCGTTGCCTGTGTTGCCTGTGCATACATCCGAACTAACAGACGTATAAATTGTTAAGTCTTAAAACTTGCGCTTTCCTTATCCTTTATTTAATAGGTAAAGTAGCTAAAGTAGTTGTATCTATTGTATTTTACTTCCTTTAGTGCCAGAAGTTTAATTAATTATATCCGTGATACATATCAACGATTATAGAAGAAATATACTACATGATTGCTTACTTCCCGTTCAGTATTGTAAAACCGTAAAACTGACCGAGTGCGACAGCTCAGCTTTTACAGCAAGGTATCAACGCCAATACGCTAACTCTATTTTTGCCTGGAATGCATCACACCACTAATTTATTAGCCTATAAAGTTTACTTGTCACTCATTCTGGATTTATGCCCCGTTCGTCCCGAATGTGGTTTCTTCCGACGAATTTCCTCGTGTCAACGCTCACAATAAACAGTACGAGGCGAAATGCATGGGATGTGACGGTGACTACCCTGGACCGTTTGAGCTCAACAGTCCATGACCGCCCGTCAAATTGTTCAAACCATTTTGTCGTCTCCTCCAAGGTAAACAAAGTCCAGTTTCCTGAACACCGTTAAGACTCGCCTCCTGCTTTCAAATGTTCTAACAACCATCAAAGCCAGCCCTCAATATAAACCTCAACACTAAGAGTTAAGAATGTGTTTCCTTTAAGAAAGTAGTGGGTTTAGGTGAGGAAAGTCGAGAGGTTCAGTAAATCGAGCAGGCGGCGCCGGCGATGTCGTCGGGACGCCGCAGCACAAACAAACTTGTGTCGGAGCGCGAGCGATACTTAACAGTCGAACCTTGCTAATTATATCCCACAAGAATGCTCTATAGAAACAATACTTCTTCCTTGTTATGCGACTTTCACTGCCCTGAAAATCTATGAAAAAAAATAGAAGACGAAAAAGAAAAGAAACACAAACTAAACGCTTCCGAAGTAGGGTTACCCGATACAGAGCTAAAACGCCCAAATGAAACCCGTGGAAGTGTCTCCAAGAAGAAAGTATTTAAAAGTTTACACGTCGCATTAAAAGTTTCCCAGAATCCGTATTGGGAACAGGTTTGTTTACACTGTCCACACGGTGCTTACACAGATGTCACTGGGCAACTGTTGATGAAATGCCGGCGTGATGTTCCACCAGATTGATCATGTGACGAAAATAGCAGAATGGAACTAGTCTATCTTCATAGACTAGATCACAATTTTCAGGACACATTTTAACAACTGACTAGAGTTTCTCGGCCCACTGATTTCTTAATTTCTTAGTTCAACACGGTCTAATCATAGTTAAGGCAAACATGTAGGGTGAACGACGCACTAGCATACTGAAAACAAAGCACCGTTGGAAAACAGTCGATCCCAACCCAACGATCCCAATTCGTCTTCCTTTAACAAAACACAACATCAAACAAATAAAACAGACGCCTCACAAATAGGCATTCCGACAAATGAGCTTTTAAATTAAACGACGACAGGAGAAATTTCATTCACAAAATCCATTAAAAGCCGGGACGTCACAACATCAATCCCCGGCAATTAGTAAACAAATGAGGCGAGTGACAGATTCAGATAGTTGGCGATGTTGGCACCGTGTCAACTGTCAACCTCTCGGTAGGGAGAGTTTTTTTAGGACATGGTTCAACTTCAACTCAGAGCTCCTGTTGATTGAGGAGAAACATTGTCACATGTTTTGTCAGAATGTGCGTTTAGTTGGAGAGTACTGAAGGAATAAAAATATATCGACGATATGTTCGATTTTATTTAAAAATTACACGCATAAAATAGTTCTGTAACAAAATTCCTTCAATTCAAACATTAAATTGGACGGATCTTCGTATTTTCGAACAATCACAAAAGCATTCTACTGATAATAACTACTGTTATCTGATAACTACTGATACAAATTAAATAATAGTAATAGGTATCTACATATGCAAATAAAGTCAACACAATTTTCGGAATCCTCTTGCATGAAAACCGTAACTCTCCTTCAGCGTGTATGTATATCACCTCCCTATTCGAAAGAGTAATGCCCCAGCATCACTGTGGTGACAGCTACAACCGGTACATCTGAACATGTGTCGCGCTGTTAAAAGATTCCAATAAATAACATCAGCTAGCTCGGTGACTGCATTAGAACGAAACGGAGTATCTGTCGGATTTTTTGGTTTTCGTGAAAAAACTTCATACGAAACAACAAGAAAAGAAGAAGTGTTTCTGTTCAAGACCTCTGAGCTCTGAAAGGGCGTGAAAATTACAGTTCTTTCGGAATAGGACCCTAATAAAAACCACTCTTGGGTCATAGTTCTGAGATAACTAAGAGTATGACCTATGTCACATTTTCACGCGCTTTCAGAGCTGAGAGGATTTGACAAATACTCTTTAGAAAAACTATTGGTCTCAGTTTTTCTCTCAGAACAATAACTAAAGCAGTTTTTCTGGTTAAATGACGTTTTCTAAGTATATTTTTAAATATCTACAGAAAATAAATACATCTTTACTTTGACTTTGACTTTGGTGTTTACTCATAGGGATTGTCTCACAATCACGTTACGGTGTCTAAAAATATTGCCCCTTTGCTATTCAGACCATAAATTTTAGCTACTAAAATCCAAATTACAGATGTAGGCCTCCCTGAAAAAGATATAAGAAAATATGCGTAGCAGGTTTTAAAGTCTCTCAACATTTCTAAATAATGTGTTTTGCTACGTGACGGAGCCTGGTTATTTCTGTTTTAATGACAAAGTCTGCTGTTTGAATGGGTTCCAGGTTGACGCCTGCAAGACAATTGGGATGACGTTGGTAAATTGTTTTTTATTGGATACGGATTTGGTTTTATTGGTGCTCGATTGTGATTATCTATGGCTGTTTGGGTTATTTGTGTTGGCGTTTTTATTGAGCTGACTTGTTTGGGGCCGTTTCTTTGACCAGTATTTTTATAAAACTATACTTACGCCTTGTTCAAATCATATTTTTTTATTTTTTTGTGAGTACACTAACAATGTAGTAGTAAAGTTAGTGGATGAGCCTTCTAATTCGGTACCTAGCTGTGTAGCATAGCACAGAGGAGATAACTGTATTTTACTGTACATAGTCCTAAAATATTAAAAAATATAAATGTAGCCCATTAATGTTCCCACCGAGGAGCACAGGACTTTACCCGGATACGAGTTAGATTGAGCCATCCACCACGGTGTGTTTTAAACTTTTAAGCCCATCCGTATAATCAACTAATTGGCCCATAGCGACCATAGCAATAACAGCACCTAATTCACAAGATTCATATTAGCATTCCTTTATTACAGTGGCAGTGTAAGTAAGCGAATATCACGCATACTGACGTGCGCACGCGTCGGTTTCGTAAGATAACTTTCATCGTGCGATCACAGTGCGTGAACATCCGCACTTTTTCCGCAATAGTTTTTTTTTAATGTGCGGCGATTGTGTGTTTCCGTGTTGCTCCACTGGATTGGGTGTGGCACAGGGTGTGATAGAACTGCGATTATAGCCGGATATACAAGCACATACACTACGATACCTAACATCCAAGGCGTAGGGATTTTTATTTCTTCATCCTTAGCTCAGAAAGCACAGCCTCGACCACAACACTACAAAGATTGTCAAGGGTTGTTTTTTTTTTAGCCTTTAAAGTGTCCCACTACTGAGCAAAGGCCTCCCCCTCTTTCGTCCACACTTCCCTGGTCTGTGCCACCTCCGGCCACCCCGGCAAAAACTTGTCGAGGTCGTCCCGCCATCTCCGTTTAGGCCTGCCCCTACACCGGTATCCGTCCTGTGGCACCCATTCAGTGGCGATTTTCGTTGATATTCACCCAGGGTTGAAATATAACTTGAATATATAAGAATTGATAAAAAGAAAGTCCTGTCCTTCAAAGGACATGATCAGATCATGTCTCTGAGCGGGGGTGATAGTCAACCGGCAACACCTGCCCAGGCCCATAGGGGACAAACCGTGACCCGGTTGTTGCTAAATGTTTATCTTCTTTATTGTTTGCTTAACTGTTTCGCGTTATAAACGTTTCGGTAAATCTGCAACATAAGGGAGTTTAACATTTACAGATTCCAGGAACAAGCGTTCTGATGATGACACACTTACGATGAAACCCATTAATGCTCAAGTCCTGACGTCTCAACCTCTTGACAGTAGTCCATTCATGATCACAAATGTTGCCCGACAAATGTTGCAATATCCCGCATCCGGTGGCCACACACGCTCTTCCCCAACGGGACACGAATGGGACACTTCGGTTCACTTTATGGAGAATTCGTGAAATTCGCCTGAACATTTGCCCGCCTCCAGAGTATTCCATTCTCCGTCACAGCTTGAGAATAAAGACTATGTTCGCGTATTGTTTGAATGTTTGGGATGGTCAGATGGTTGTGGATGTCATTCTGTAACCTGAAATGATTATACGTAGAAAGACGTCACTAAAACAAGGGTTTTTGACACTTCAGGATATCTCGAATACACCAGAAATTGTCTTACTCAAGTTTATTGTTTGTTCACGTCTAGTGGCCCTTTCAGAAACGAGGATAAAAAATAATCCCATCAAAAACATCCTGTAAAAAATACCAAGTCTCGCAGCTCTGTGATTCTACCGTAAAAAGTTGTGAGATCCATGTTATACCAAGTCGGTTAACTGATTTAGTCCCTACTTAAGGGGCCTTCTGTCTTAAGTTAATACGTAAGATATTTTCATATCTATATTCAAATCTTTTACTTTTTAAATAAAAATATCGACTTGGCCATCGCATGCTTAGTTTGTTTAGTCCTTTACAACCAGGGTCTGCTGGAAGAAATCTCTATTTAGAGATAAGCTGACCTTGGTACATGTTATTTCTGTTTTTATGTCCTGTCATGTATCGTGTAATAAATATATACAAATACGTTATCTATCACACAGAACTAAGAGCCAGAAACCTGGTTTTTCATCAAATTCCTTCCGAATGCATAAAGAAGTGAAAGGTACTGGAATTTAATGGACTGAAAATAACTAGAGCATTAGTAATTTTGTTGCACTAGTCTTCCATTTTCTATTGTTGCCGCTTGTTAAAGGTATACATATATTAGTTTTGGAACCAAGTTTTAATCGTGTAGAACGCAATTATACTCTAAACAACCTAATATAATGTAGATATGATTTCGAAGATACATTGTGCCTTCATGCGATGGCCAAGTCGATATTTTTATTTAAAAAGTAAAAGATTTGAATATAGATATGAAAATATCTTACGTATTAACTTAAGACAGAAGGCCCCTTAAGTAGGGACTAAATCAGTTAACCGACTTGGTATAACATGGATCTCACAACTTTTTACGGTAGAATCACAGAGCTGCGAGACTTGGTATTTTTTACAGGATGTTTTTGATGGGATCTCACTTCTTTTTGTAAAGTTCTACTTTTTAAAATTTGGTACCTTTGGTACTTTTACAATAACAATAAAAAACATAAAACCTGTCTTATGATTATTTCTTATGTTTGTAGGTAGTCTTTCTCTTTTTCTTTTCTGGTATTACTTCTTGAGCTTCAGCTACAGTTTTTCTCAAAGCCCACTCCCTGTCACGATGTGTTTTTCTCTGAGGCTTTGATGTTAAAATTTTTGACAAATCTGGGCGGTAAATGCTTCTCAATCTGTTGTATTCACAAATTGATGATTCCTGAGCTTTAAAACTTCCGAAATCGACATTAATTAGATGTAAACCGCCCAGACTTGTTACTCTCGAAAGTGCCACGTAAGCTTGACCGGATGTGAACACTGCAGAACCTATATCCATCAGCGCATTATTTAGACTTAGGCCCTGACTTTTGTGGATGGTTATAGCATAGGCTATACATATGGGAAATTGTTCGCGATGAACATATGCCCTATTAACTAGTTCTGGCAAATGTGCTAGATGAACAAATCCAAATGGTTAGTAAATATAATAATTAATGCAGATACAAAAATTATCAACAACTAGTTGAAATCGCTGGCGAGCAACTCCGCTACTTAAGCTAGCGACGGTTTCAAACCATAGCGTGAGTTAAAATACAGGCAGCGCCATCTATCGAGCAATTGGATTAATCTGCTATCACTCCCGTCGCATTAGAACGCAATTTGTTATATTGATTGAATAGTTTTATTATATTTGAAGCATTTTGTCGGGAATGTACATCATACATATATACAGGGTGTAACAAAAAGGGTTTAACTCCCGGATGTATGTGGTTTGGGACATCATTCTGAGCAACTTTTACTATGGGACCAACTTGATTAGAGCAACTTGATTTTTCACTTCCCCATACATTTCGGTCTGGGCGCTCGGCTGATTTATATGGAGAAGTGAAAAATCAAGTTGCTCTGATCAAGTTGGTCCCATAGTAACCACATACATTCGGGAGTTAAACCCTTTTTGTTACACCGTGTATATAAAATTCTCGTGTCACAGTGTTTGTCTTCGTAGTCTGAGAATCGGCTAACATCTATTTTTCATACCCCTAAGTGTTATAATTATTTATATGGCAAAACAGCGTTTGCCGGGTCAGCTAGTAATATATAATTTAAGCATAATGGTAACCAAAGCACAGAAGAGATAATAGTACCAAAGGAAACGAGGGATGTATGCCTGGACCGTGGTAAGTGGTGGTCCCTGGTGGATGTACGTATCCCTCTTCTAGGAAACAGGCGTGATATTATGTATGTATTACATAATATGTTTATAGAATCTTGTTTGTAAAGGCATATTTTCCTAGGGGCATTCAATGATTCATAAACTGCAAATGTAACTTTGTAATCCTATACATTTTATATAAGATTACAAAGTTATTGATGCAGATGGGTTTTCTGGAAAACTATATACATAAGCTTGAAATGTTTAAGTTTTCCCTTGATAAGAATACTAATTACTATTTATATCCCAAATTTGAAGGTTCTATGTCTGCTAGAAGTGCCTGGGAGTTTTGATGATCGGTCAGTCAGTCAGTGACAAAATGAGGAAACTTTGACATGTTACAATTCTTAAACTACTGGTTCAAATTGAATAAAAAATTTAATATATCGTGTTGATATAAGGCCTAATTAGTAACAGAAAAATCAGGCTTCTTGTTTTATCCACAACGAAGTTTTAGGGGGGTCGAATATGGCCTGAATTGCTTCGAGAAAAGGATGGTACGGCTGTGCTTGCTCGACTTGGTGGTGCACTGCCGTGCACCCAGATCCCATCTCATCTTAACTGAAGTTCACCTTTGTTTTGATTATTGTATACACTTTGGACTGACACCAAAATACAATGATTGTGTAGATAAAATTATACCTACCTATTCTCCTAACAACGCATTTAACGACTGATTGATTCTAAGTGCTACCTACTAGCTATCATGTGAGTCAACGCTAAACTCGAGTTTCGACAACTCCATACCAACAAAAACAAATATCTAACAAAAAGAGGAAAAACACAATCTAATTGACCAAAAAAAGCGAATTGCATTGTATTTTTACGCCAGGACACTCGAACCGTGTAAGTGATCTCGACCAGCGTCAATGACCTCACGTGGTAAGGTTAAAACGTTCCTATTATTAGAAAGACAGAGCTCTCGCTCTGGTTTGTGTCGCGGCGAACGTAAACACTTGTGTAAACAAAACTGTGGTAACCGATGGTTGGAGGTCGGTTCCTGTGTGACCCGGAACTATCGTAGACAAAGGCGGAATAGGCTTTTTACAAACAATTAGACAATCGGACTGCATAAGAAATTAAAAACATAAGTTCAATTAAAATATTGCTTCATGGTTTGCATTTTGTCTGAAATTCCCCTCTGATGTGATAGGATGGCTTAAAAAATGCGAATTATTCAAAGAAATTAACAATAATCTAGTGTAAGTTAAGCTGGGGTTGAAAAAATAAACGGTCAAGCAAAAGTATGATGTCATCCATGTAAATAAAATTACATAGTTTTGCAGAAAGATAGAAATTTGCAGTTTTCAGATTTTTTCCATTACTTGTGCTATAAGGCCTTGCTTTGTGCCAAATTTCATGATTGTAGTTGTAGCCTACGGGAAGTACCCTATATGTTTTGGGTGCATTGCGATTACTATATACAAAAATCCAACAATTTTACAGCATAAACGGTTGTAGCGTTCGATTGCGCTAACCTAAAAGTTTGATTTCTTCACAGTTCTATGCGACTACAGACCAGCGGGGGCTACCATGAGGCAACGCCACTCACCTCGCGTAGCGTATAAATGTCAAATTTCGCGACATAATGACGTTTCTCCATACTTCAATATAATATTAATATTTTTGTATTCACATTCTACAGATAACTTTTGGTTGTACAAACTGTACATGTGACAACTGTCAGAGAGGATTAAATGGGAAGAGCCCGGTCCCACGCGCGGGTGGGCCCAGGAATTGGGCCGGTGATCTCCGATTTGATTGGTAATCAACGTGTGCGTCACTTTGCTTTGGGACCATCTAGAGACTATAATGGGACCATCCAATATGTGAAGGTCTGAAAACCACCGACGACTCACCCTCGGTTTCTGAGACGCGCTGATCAAAAGTCACGATTAACTAATCGATGATTAATTCAAAATAGCGGCACTTAATTGGCTGATAACGGCACCTGTTGGCTGAAATTAGTTAATCGCTCCGTTACCCTTGATCAGCGTCTCGGGAACCGGGGGTTGAATGTTTAAACGCAAGTCAACAATATTCGCTGAATTACTCTGACAAATCCATTGCAACAAATAGAACATGCGTTTAAGAATAGAATACAAAAATTGCATTCGAAATGGATTCTGTGAGGACTCCTTCAAATAACCCAATCAAGAAGCTGAGAAGCAAACTAAGCATAGTGTGTAAGTATTTTCTTCATTAAAAAGTGTTGCTCGAGTTGCACCACACTATTTTGGAATTAACGAGAATCTCATAGGATTTTCAGTTGTTTCTAATGCAATGTTTTGTGCATGCAACTTATGGTTAGAGACACAAATCTCATATCAAGTCCTTTTGTTTGTACAATTTGTGTCTGCAGCCTAGATAATTCTAATGATGCCAATACTCTTATATTTATACAATTTCGTATCTCTGATGTCGCCGAAACGTTATCAAACAACAAATTTGGTATCTATTTGCATTCAACTGTCCCACACAAAAGACCTTAACACAAACTACACCACAAAACCTAAGAAAAAACTTATTAGAAAATTCAAATAAGCTAATTTCTAAGCCAGTCATTGTGAACCTCTTTCTCGTAAGCACCTGCTATAGTGACTTAATTGTCTTTAGTTTTTATCTCTTTTTACTGTAGTATGTCTCGGTCACGGTTTGGGGACGTCTCCTCTTGATTATAATCTCTTTAATTAGTTAAGTTTCCCCTACGAGTAGTTAGTATGACTTACGGGTACGGTAATTGAATGTGTGCTGGTGTGCATGACATTTTTCACTTATTATGGTTTATGAAGAAAGCATGTTTTGTCGACTGTTTGCAATTAACATTAATTCTGGTTGTGCCATTCTGTTTCCGATGGGGTTACATAGGGTTGCATACACAATTGAAATTCAAATAAGGGAGCTACTCGTAGATTAAGAATATCCGATTGTTAGGAATAATATTATGTATTCATGTAGGTACTTAGGTATTTATTTATTATATTCAGTAACTAGCTTATACCCGCGACTTCGTCTGCGTAGTCACACATTTTTGTCTCATTTCGTCTTCTTCATTGTTTACAAACAAAGTTGTCAATAACACATTATTTTATGTAATATTCATGTACTTCTTTATGTAGTATATTCAGTTGATTAGTAATATTATGATTTATTTATGTTTTATTTTTCTCTTAACTGAGCACATAGGCCTACCTGTTCTGTATTTTATTTTTCTCTGTCCATCCTGGGTTTGCTGGAAGAGATCTCTCTTTAGAGATAAGCTTACCTTTGTAAATTACTTCTCTGTATTTTCTGTTTTTTTGTCTTTTATGTGCAATAAATATATACGAAATATACGAATAAATTAAATCCAACTAAGAGAGGAGAATAGGAAGAAGAGTATGATATCCGATAGTTTAGTGAATATCAGAAATAAATATGAAATGTAGAGTTGATAAAACAGTTCGAACTCACACACCAAGGGTTCCGCTTCATCGTACGAGAAAAAGTACAAAAAAAACGCTACGATTATCAACTCTCCCTGACTACGGTTCATGAGATACAGCCCGCTGACGGACGGACCAAGAAAAGGGTGCCAAGAAACTCGTTGCAACTAGTAATAGGGTCCCATTTGCTACCCTTCAGGCACGCAGCAAAATAAAAATACTAACAGGCCTTATAACAGGCCATTGTACACTAAATAAGCACTTGAATTGAACCTAAAAAATTGTCAAACAGTAAATAATTTGGACACCACGATACAGGTTGGACCTAGTGTGGTGTTCACAGATAACACTTTTTTGTACTAAGCTTTGGTAAATAAATAAACTTTTAAACTTTAAACTTAAACTAAACTTGACAATTACAGGTGCAACTGACAGCCCCCTATGCAGGGGTTGCATGGAAGTGGAAGAGACGGTCGAGCACATGTTGCTGGCATGTCCATCCACAATTGAAACCAGGATGGCGATTCTGGGAGAAGCATCATCGACCCGGGAGCTCCTTGAACATCCAGGCCTCCTACTCCAACTTGTGGAGGAGTTGGGTTGGCTGAGATGAGAGAAAGGGAGAAGGGGACATGCACAAAGGCCCCGCACATGTGGGCCACGTGCAGGCACTTCAGCCTCCTTACAGAAGATAGAAGATAGAAGATACCCTTCAGGCACGAAATCCTAAAGACGCGACAGCTTACCCAGAAACACTGTCTCCACCATTTTCCAGTACTACGCGTAGTCATTAGAAAATCCTCCAACAAAGTTGCACGAGTATGCTAACCACGACTATCAAGCTATTGTCTAACAATCTCATTACATTGTAAAGCACATCATTTTAATACTCGAATGTTGCTCATCAGAAGACCCTAGTTGCCATTGCGCAAAACCAGTTCACGAGCTACTTACGCAAACGGCGAAAAATCACGACAACTCGTGTAAAATAATAACATCGTGAGTTAGACCACCCGATTAATTGAACATCTCATTTGTCTTCGGCAATTTAAATTGACCTTTCTCTCCTAAACTGCTCTATCGGAATCTTCAAGTCTTCAGATCGTGTTGCATGAGACTCGTGAATTACCACCCCAAAAACGCGAGATAGGAGTGAGATTCTCAGGCATTGAACAACCTGCAAGCACCAAGCACATTGGTAAGCCTTTTCTGTTCCTCGGTTACATTAAATTAAATGTAGCTTTTAATTTTGCCTTGGGGAATCAGGGAATATTGCGTATGTAGACTAAGTAACATACAATCGCTGGTGCTGGTACCCACCTAACTTTTCCTTCTGGGGCGACGACGATAAATTAATATTTATTTACCTAGCATTGTGTGCAGTGCTTTGAGTCCCTGATTCGGTTAGCACACTGAAAAAGAGTTGACGTTATGCAACACAGCTTAATTTACCTCCCCGGCTCATCAGCCGTGTGGGGTGGGCAGACATTACAACGTTTAACGAGCGTTACGGCCGTGTACCTCGCATTCGTTAACCCATCGCGTGCTTACTGATTGTTTGAACCTCATTACCCCATAAATGGAAACTAAAGGCTGCCGCTTTCGCGAAAAAAAATAAAGTCGCACGTAAAACGACTAAAATTAATCGCTAGACAACTGTCGCATATTTCGTCGTACGAATTTAATTATTTCGAGTAGCAGAGTGATCTTTGTCGGCGCCCTTTGTGAATGCGTCGTGGCAATATGGCGGTCACGTCAAAGGTGCCGACACGTGAGACGTGCGCGCATCCGCAATGAAATGTCGTCAGTTACACATCAATTATTGGTTATCCTACTCGTTAATTTGTTATTGATATCGGAATAGCCGAGGCCTGGTGGACTGTGACTTATTTGGTAAGTCGGTGCCTATGCTTTTTGGGCTTGGCCCGAGTAACAAAATTTGAAACTCAAGTTACTGATGAATACAGATGGATAATTTTGTCCCATTGGAATTATTAAATATTCATCATATACGAATCATGACAGTTGAAAACCAAGATAACATCTCCAAAATTGCTAAGCACGTACCTAGGTGTCTGCACAGATTAATAAAGGGTGTCTGTCTGACCCTGAGTTTTACGAAACAAATTTTTAATTTAAGCAAATGCTTAGCAACTGAAACAATTGATCTATCCTGTAAGATTCTCACGATTAAATTAGTTAAGTGACAATTTAAATTTCAAAATAGTTTCGTGAATCTCAGGGTTTGACATAAAACATTAAGTACCTGCTGTACTTACAGTAGCATGAGGAGCGCGGCGCAGGTCTTTCCATGGGAGAGTGAGTGAGAGTGACAGACGGAGATATCTCTACCTATCCTATACAATACAGCACATAGCTGTGCCCCACAATTTCCCGTGACAAAAGCCGCGCCATGCCCTTCATGATACGGGTCTGAAAAGAGGCAATGATTTTATCAATAGGTGCAGAAAAAAATACTGTAGAAGACATCTTATAACTTGGGCCAGACATAAAAAACGCCGGTCGTGGAAACTATATTTGGACTATTGCCATGACAAATCGAAAGAGATACCAAATTGTCGTAGATTGTAGCAATCAATTACCAGAGATGCTTCGAGCCGAATTTTGGAGGCTTTTTATGACATTAGTAGGCAATTGAATCTAAAACGAATGTCCATAAATTAAGAAAGCAAGAGAAAGTTTTAGAATTTGGCAGAGGAGTCTTAAAGAATGTTCAGCATGACATTCTCTAAGACCCTGGATGGAATATTTAAAAGTACCAGTGTCTATATCATCAGCCTCACGAGGCAAGACAGTCATTCATAGAATTAAGAATATTAACGATCGGTAATAGTTGTCTCATTGGAAAAAATATTTAGGATGTAATTTCTCATAAACAAATTATTATTATTATTATTATTAGCCTATAGCATCCCGCTGCTGGGCAAAGGCCTCTCTTCCCCGTTTCCATGCATCGCGCTCCTGGGCCGATTCCCACCAGTTCTTGTTGTGGTCCCTCAGCTCGTCACTCCAACGTTTTCTAGGGCGGCTTCGACGTCGCCCTAGAAAACGGGATGCTATAGGCTAATAATAATAATAATAATTTGTTTATGAGAAATTACATCCTAAATATTTTAGTTTTGGAGCGCAACTCGGTGTTCCGGACACGGTCCAGCAACCGAACCCCCAAGATACTGCGCTCCATAAACAAATGTAAATGTAGCCCATTAATGTCCCCACCGAGGGGCACAGGCCTTTACCCGGATCCGAGTAAGATTGAGCCATACTCCACCACGCTGGCTCAGTGCGGGTTGGTGGAGGGGTTTTACGACTACTACATACTACGAAGTAGTGATAGTAGCCGGGACCTACAGCTTAACGTGCCATCCGAAATTATTTTTATTTTTCACGAGCATAATTGTCCTTTAAGCGACGTGCTTGGTCGATTCCTCATTTTGGATAATGGTTATTTCGATATTATATAATTATATTATACTACAAATACAAAATATGGCTACTGAATTCTTTTGTGTATGCTTCAAGGACAAAGCCTTTTCCGTAACACAAATCTGAAAGATATTATTTTAACGACTACCTTAGATATTAGCCATATCAATCATCATAATCTTCACGTTTAGAAGAGGTCAGTTTCATCAAACTTAAATTTTTATAGTATCATACAGCCCGCACATTAACAACACGAAATTTTGTTTCCGCTTTCAATGATTCATGAGTTCTTTACAAATAGGTAGTTGTGTCCGACAACGGCATCACGGGTCCAGAAACACCAACAAAACTAATTTGTTATTGATGCATATAACTGAGGCGATGGACGTTCAAAACTCGAGCGGTGGGTGAATGTCGTTATAATTATGAAATGCGATTTACACTTTGCGATTACTGTTTAGATAAGATAATGGATAATATTAATTCATGTTTTACAGAATTTGTACAGCGCATTGGATTCGTCTGTAATGAATGTTGTACTATTGAATTTGAATAATAAATAAATAAATAATACATCAAAATTTAATAAAATGTGATCCAAACATGCAAGTGATAGGGTTGAAAGTGGGCATGAGTAGAATAATTAAATGAGCTAATGATCAATGAGCTAAGCTACATGTTCATGTCATTCATTGGAGACTTATATTTTGGTAATCATGGTTCATGTATGTAGTCATTACCTAAATTGTTTTTCCCCATGTTTTACAAATAACCTGTGCCTAAGCCTAAGTTTTCAAGTAAGTTTAAATATGTTTATGATACCAGAAACAGCGATGTCACCAACAAAAATATCCAAGACATGAGGTTCTTCATTCGCAGGAAATTCAAACTCCTCATCCTCACAAGGCAAGCAATACCATCTATATCAGATGATAAAAGCATTGTCAGATAGACATCAGCGCTTGTAACCATGCAGTCTAACTCAGCACCTCCGCAAAAAATGCAGTATATCTGCATATACGATCGTTAGATATAAATTGAAACCGTCTTCTTCTAAATACTTCACTCCTCGGACGACAGATACGAATGTGCTCCATTCACAGTCCAGTTACCGACACCGCTAGAGACAATACGAGCGGACTAAAAAACTAATACAGAACCGTCAGGCCTCTGTAACTGCGTACCATGGAATCTCGGTAAAGCTTGTATCGAAAACTGATCAAACTACTTGACCCTTGCAAAATTTCTCAGAAGATGCTCAAACTTTTGTTGGTTTAATTGGTTAAACGTACAATTGCCTATAAAATATGACACCTAATAATAGTAAAAGGATCAATGCTCTCCTAGAAATCGTTAAGGCTCCATTGACAATTTGAGAATAATGAAATGTTTAAAGAAATTATCATGGAACGGGTTGAACAATACAACCCTTACATCACATCAAAACCACCAAAAACAGTTTCAAAATATACACTTAGATCTTGAAGGAAACAAACAAATAGACTTCGCCGGAAAACTTAAAGTCGCATAGTCGACCAACCATCTAGACTAGAAGCTTCCATAGTGAGGCACCTGGACATTGGCTCACTAGAGCGCAAAGATTTAATAGCGAGTACTGTCATTAATACAACACCGTTACTGACAAAACTGTTAATGACTGACTCAAATGAAAGGCGGGGTTTCAACATGGCTTTTGAGTCTTGAGCTACTATAACGTATATTAGAGCAATTATGAAACGGAGATGTGGTCAGACCAATTTGGCTGACTGTCGACAATTTGTGAACGTACCGTGTATTGATGTGCACTCGTGGTTACAGACTGAATTTAATACGGACAACTTTCGATCACGATATTAAAACACAATGGAGACTTTTATCTTAAAAGACAACAATTTTTTGACTGAAGAGATGAGGGAATTATATAGAGGAAACCCTAGTGAGAATAAAACCCAAGAATAAAACTAAGAAGTTACGCGTACTTCGACAACCGTGTACTTTAAGGTCAGTTATTAGCATGAATTTATTTAAATAAAGGCTACACTTAAAGATGATGGTCTCCGGACACTAACCTTCAAATTTACAAAATTATGTTCAATATTGCCGGTAATAATAGACACGAGGCTAGTAAAAACACAGCAAACAAAACCCCATACAAATCGTTATCGAATTTGAAATCTATGTCTCTCTCGACATTGAAAACACCATGCCGGAATGGATCTGAGCTCATGGGGCCTGGGAAATTCGGCCCTGTAATTATAAATAGGAAGTTAATTAAAGTGATGATGATGAGTTTGTTATTTTATATTTTGAGGAAAGACACATTTCCTCAAAAACACAATCATTAAAAAAATACAGCCCGACAAGTATAATTACAACTCTAAGGATAATGTCCAGTGGTCAGTTCCTAAGTCTATTAAAATTTTGTACCTAGTTTATTATTACGATCCTACTTTATCCCAAAGCTGAACAAATGATCTCTTCTTCCATTCTATCTGATCTTGAGCGGTCACCCTCCCCACTCGTTATCCCCTGGGATACAACTCTCATCTGGCACTAGATAATTTGATCGACCTAAATCAAATTATCATGTAACCTACCTACAGCTTTCCAACGATCTTTTGGCGCGCGGTGACAGGTGGAACTAACGCTTGATGACCCATATGAGGAATGAAAGGTCTGTGTTAATGACAGACTTTTGTTGCATTCAGTTGCGTAGAGCTGGCGCCCCCTGTAAACGTCTCTCATCAGCCAAAACGCCGTTGGAAGACTGTATTTTATATCTTGTCACCGAAAGTCAAATGCGACATTTATTTATTATGGATCTCATTAGGGTCCGGTTTTTCGGGACCGAAGCGTGTGAAACCGTACAAGGGGAAAAGCGCCGCGCCGCCCGAGGCACCCGAAAATTAGAGTTCCGCCGAAAACAACATGTTATTATGTAAATGATGAGAACCGAACTTTGGACTGAGTCAATAATAAGTGTACAGAGTGCTGGTACCGAGTAATTGGCACGCCGAGGCGACAGGTCCACTTGATAGAACAGAAGACGTGTTGGGGGTAAGGATGGGTGACCGATTATTTTACAATGTCGATAAAATAATTAAGTTTGTGATTAATACTGACTTTGGAAGTACTGGACGGGAAATTACACAACTGCCTTGAAAAAAAAGGGATGAGGTTTGTCGACATTATAAGTAATTCATTTTCTATCTGAATCAGAATGAAAGTGGACTGTGCATTCGTACTTTATCAACGTTTTCGAACTCATCTATTTGGAACGGAAACTGTCCCTTTAAAAGCCCTTGGGGATGAATGATACAAGCAAAAACTTACTAAAGTTTCAATCCTAGATGACATACAACCGCAATATACGGCGTATTGGGACAAAAGATTTCCTTTGATAGAATTGGTCTGTAGGTCGAAAGGATGCATTTGAGAAGTGGAGAGTGCCCCCGGAAAATTACTGTACTTACATCCTGGATGTTTAAACTACCTACTTGTCAAGTACCTATTTCTTTTTTATCCATATACAAACTCTTCCCATCCCCCTCTTGCCCATGCATCACAAATCTAGGTGGCTCTACCTCTTAAATCCATTCCATTCCAATCCTGACAAAGGAAATCTCTTGTTCACGAAACTGTATAATTTCCCCTAGATATAGCAACTATTAGAGCAAGTTGTATACATCTAAGTAATATTTACAAACAATCCGTTTTATAATAGACGGACCAATCGATAGGTACTCAATAAAATAACAAATCGATACCTGACCCAACTCTAGACAAAGCACTCCAAAGGTGACGTCAGGTCACGAGCTCTTCGCAATTTAATCATAGACCTGCACAGTGACAGTTCCACTGAATTATTGCTCACCATCAGCGCATGTACCACAACGTCTTATGCCGACATAGTGTAGATTTTTTAATCCATCAAAGTATACATCATGGCAACCATTTTTATTCCAATACTCCGTATAGGAGCTTTATTTTTCCTATTAGACTTGTCTTATGACGGTCATGGTAATTTGTCGGATTGGGCTAGGTATCTAATCTGATTGCTAAAAAAGTTGTGGTATCCCCGCAGATCGTGTCACTGATACTGGTCTTCCCTCTGTGAAGGAAACAGACGATAGCTAACTATACTGCGACAAATGAACTGAGACATCTCACAGCATATTAGTTAGTACGGCGTGAGGTATCTGAGTTAAATTGTCGCCCTTTAGATTATGGTAGGAGAAAACGTGCTGGGAAGTGACACTGCAAATATGAGGTTAGAGTAATATGACGAGCGGGGCGATTCTGGCGCTAGCGAGATCACGTCCATGGTCGAAATATCGATTTTGAGATACCGAAATCTGTATAAAAAACAAGAAAAAGCTATTCTTACGACTAGCCTTTTGACCAACCGAGATATTTGGACCCGTTTTCGATCGAAATAAATATAAATCGCAGACGGTGTATATTCTTGACGATTTGCAAGGAGATTCAAACATGAGTTACTTGTACTGAAATTTCAAGTCAAGAGGTTAATACACATTGGGCATTTAAATAGGTTTAGGTTTGGCGAAGAACAGGAATGAGTTCTTTAGTGGAAATGTACCAAATAATATGGAAGAACACCAATTGCCTTACTTAAGTACTTATATAAAGTGAATGGTATAATATATTTTGAAATACTTCAATCGTCATCCGATCTTTATGCGACCCTAAAGGTCAAGGTTAATCAAAGTGATTATCTGCCTATTATGTATCCATGTACGTTAACACGAATGCATTATCATCATCATTGTATTTTGTTTTTATGGCTGTACGGATTCAATTTATTGATCACCTCTGATATCAAATGAGGTTCCATCAAACTTCCTGTTTTTTTTTGCCGTGAGAATTGTTTGTTTTTCGAATCAGCATATTGGTTTCGCTTTTTAAGTCGATTATGAAAACGAGAGCTTCTTTTTTTATTTCTGATTAATTATTCAAGTATCCTGTTAGTAGCAGCAAAAACGATAACAAACAATTCTTTGTTTGAAAGTCGTTCAAATTAGCGCAGATTTTTTTGTTTCAATATTTTCTGAACCAAGTTCTTTACTCGAAATTGTCAAATACAGTTGATTGACCTGTAAATGGTTTCACAAAACATAGTTAAAAGACATGATGAGACGATAAGAGATAACGCTGGGCGGTCAAGGGAGGGACAGACCGACGGACGGACAAATCGTTTTATAATAATTATTGCCAATCTCTAGTACAGATCAGCGTCATCATCGTTGGGCACGCATTCTATTACTTGACATATTTCGATTGTAGGATATAGTAGTTTTGGAGATAAATATTCGGGAACTTCGATCTTTGCTATACAGGGTGTAACAGAAAGGGTTGTCAGGGACAACCGAAAGATGGTTGTTAGGGACATCATTCTGAACAACTTTCACTATGAGACCCACTAGATCAGAGCAACATGGCCCGAAATGTATGAGTTAATAAAAATAAAGTTGCTCTGATCAAGTCGGTCCCATAGTGAATGTTGTTCAGAATGATGTCCCTAACAACCCTCTTTCGGCTTGTGCACCCCTTTCTGATACACCCTGTATGTTTATGTTTTTCAAGTAGTTACTGGACAAAAAAGATGATAATCTATTATGCTATTCTACTTAGCTTTACTTTATAGTCTAATATAATATGTAGTAGTCAAATTATATCGATGGAGAATACTAGCTGGCAAATTGAGGTTATATTGAGTTTTTTTATTTCAACTTTCTGTCTTGGAACTCGGAATATTTACCGAAGTGACGCAAACATACACAGTTCACAAAATAACAAAAAAATGCAACAGTAACAAAAAAAAAAAAAAATGTAAATTCTTCTTATAAACGGTCGATTCATCTCAATCCCGGCAATATCCGCTGTCAACCGCGCGGCAATATTTTTTGTCACAGAGCGCGCGATAAAATCGACGCGCGCGCGGACTCTGCGATGTCCATCAGAGACTCGGCACAATAGTAAGGTAATTGACAAACCATGACTCGATAAAGTCAAGGCTTGAGATACTTGCCTTCTTGCCTTCAACCTCTTTGCTTAGCTTTTAAATATCAAGTTGGCCAGCTGTTGTTTTCTTTTTTGTTTTTGGTTCGGTTTTGCGGCGAGTATTGACTCTTTTCCGAGTCAACATTTAATTTTGTTTTATATCCTTGCTAGGATTGTCATGAGGGTGCCGCGTATTTTTCACAAGTTTAGGTTCACTAACCCCTAAGAACACAGCCATGTCAATCAAATAAGCGGTCAGTACTCTACAAAAATAAAGGCAAGTCATAATGTTTCGCTTTTATTCAATTTGTACCTTGACAATATTTCTGAAGGGTTTACTACCGAAGTTATCATTCAAATCCAGTCCCTGGAGATATTTTTCAAATCATGCAATCACCATGACAATTTTATCCACCCTTTGAATAGATTTTCTTGATCTTGATCTAACACAGCCACTTATCGAATTCGTGACGAAAATATTACAACCGAAAATATAATCATTAAGTGGTTTTCCGTCATACCGTGCCCAAAACACTTGCAACTTCCGTCACTGATTACTGCGACCTCAGAGTGGGTTATTTAGATGTCACGACTGTGAGCACCTCACGATCCGACTAAAGGTCACGGTTATACTCGACAAATAAGCATTGAACAGTCAGCTCCTCTGTCCACATGTCATGGACTTCGAATGCCTACTGCAGGCTAGGTAGCATCCAAAAACGACCAAGGACATATATCTCTCCATTGAACCACCCAAATTGGTTGCGTAGGAACTTATACGTACAATGCCAAAGAAACTGACAGGTCCTTTATGGAATGACCATCTCTTTGATCATTAATCATCCTTTTTTGTCACCTTTTCGTGCTAACATGACCAAATTATGTTCTTTGTGGCTTCGATTCTTACTCGGGGTGCTCCTTGGCCGGGCCTAGTCATCGTCGGGCCCATAATTAGTTTTTAAATTGAACGCGAACAAAAAACTATAAAGAAGTCCCCGCAAAGTCGCGACGGTTATTTATTCTGTTCTAAGAACGAAATTTTTTGATGATTGGATTGGACAAATTACATTGGAGTCGTGTGATGAGGTTCGTCAATCACAACTAATTGATGTGACTTGAATTGGTCATCTTATGAGGATAATTTATCTTCAGAAATCTTTAAAAATATTCCACACCTAAACTTCACTTGTTATATTTTTTGTTACGTAATTTGATTGCGCGGAAAATCCGGATTTGCTAATGTAATCCAACTTAAGACAATCCGACTTAAAAACAGTTAAGAGATTTCTTATCAAAGTGACAGCTGTTTTTTGTACGACTGTACGTATTTTATTCGAATTCAAACGACGCCATTCATCACTGTACTGTTTTATGGGCTAACGATATTTCCGAAAAGTGATGTTGAAACTTGTGTACCAAATTTTGCAAGTTTCTTTGAAGGTTTAATCGAGGAAAGGTACCTATGCAAGATTAAAATCCGCCATCCGAAAAAACAAGGATGACTTAATTCTCCAACGTAACAAGAATAATAATAATAAAGTATAAGTGACCTATTCAGATATTACCATAACGAAATTCCGAAAAAGGGTACCAAGCTCAACCGTGTAAAAGTCTCAATCAAAGCGCCACCTCGCCAAGACATCAACCTATTTAAATGGCTCTCCCACGTTACTGCCGTTGAGCTCCAGAAACAATCGGCCATTTGACAGGCCAGCCATTCTCCTTCGCCTGTCAATCCGTCCATATCATTAACCGGGCCTGGATGACCTGTCAACTGTCACAGGGGCTCCGTCGCATATCACTTGTACACTTCATTAGAGCGCAGTCTTTATTCTTGAGTACGTGATGCACATTCTTGATTCCATTCTTTGAGACCTTTGTATTGGCGCGTTCTTTCTGGATGTGCTTGAATTATTAAGATTGAATTATTCTTAGCTGGTATTTCCTCTTGACTCGTTTAAATATTGAACAGTCTCTCTAATAATAATACCAAGTAGTTGCAATTTATGAAAGAGTGTATACAATAGAACAAAAAGCTTAAATAGTCAATCGAATCAATTTCACTACATTGAAATTCGACCCTATAAGTTCGATCACAGGTTGTTGATCTAAACACTGTACCTGGCCGTCTGAAATCGCGTCTTCATCTTCCACATTTAAAAATTCAAAAAAGTATCTCATGCATGGGCCGTCTATCAACAGATGACGCGCGTCGGGTTGTCAAAGAGACTCCGATACGGTATGTCTCGTGCTGTGAGTAATCTGCGCCCGACCTCGAATGTAAGGATGGGCGGAGAGGAATGGTGAAAGTGTCGATGACTTGATCTTCTAAATAATATGAAACGACTGTACTTATAATTAAGCCATACGACTAAATAAATACTTGATCTTCTGGGTAAATATCGACCTTATCTTTGGACCTGCGACTAGCGTATAATAGCGTATTATTTTTGACTGATGATGCTTTGAATAAAGTTCTTGTTCTAGTCTTAAATATAAAAAGACCTTTACATACTTACAAATACATGCTTTGATTTTGGCCCGATACAAGGATAGTCTGGGTTGTGGGTACCAGCAACAGTGGCGTCACAAACAGGTCCAAGGCCCGCTGTTTTTTTTCGTCCTCCCCAGTCTTGTCTTCTGTCCATCATAATTTGGAGTATCAATCATTCATCAGTTCTTATTTACTAGGCCTATAAAATATAAAATAAATAAAATGTATAAAGTAAGCGGAACTTATTTAGCACAACCTATTTGTAAAAGTGATATTAAAATCAATGTATCCCAGTATCTTCGCCCTTCTTCTCCCAGTGATCCGAAGTAAACAGGAGGCAAATAAACGTGTTCTTTGCATATTTGATAATAAAGAAGACGTGTGGAAGAGAAGAAGAGAGCTTTTTGCCCAGCAGTGGGATGATATAGACTTTGACTTAGACTTATTCTTGCAAGTTTATCGATATCGATAGTTCCCACAGCGTCGAAGCGGCGTCATCAGCAGTCTCCGTGGGGCGCCCCGGGTCAGCCCGGCCGGGACAATCTGTCACACGGTGAGGATCACATACGGCCGACGCGCCGCCCTATTCATCATATTCGATCGTTTAAAGTTCTGCAGGTGAAAAATCGTGTGTTGGCTGGAGACAATGAGAGCGATTATTTTGTAAGCGGTTTGACTAAATGGGTTTAACAAAATGGAATTACTGTGACAACACTGGGCCTCTATCATCTCATATGGGAAAAGGTGGGACCTTTGGTTTGTTTTTTACAGAATTTTTGAAAAGTGTCTTAACCTATATAGCTATACACACGAAAAAGTATGGAAGTATAAAATGATTTAAAATTAAAAGTATTGATAATAATCCCCACCGAGGGGCACGTGCCTTTACTCGAACGCGAGTAAGATTGAGCCATACTCTGGATCGAGAGGTGTCAGGCTAGTGGCCAACCCGACTGTTAGAAGTCATCCAGCTATTAGGGCCTCTGACACAGTTTTGCGACTACTACCAGCGAGTAGCTATAGTAGCCGGGACCTTCGATCAGTTTAACGAGTCATCCGAAACACGGAAGCGCCCGAAACAAATGCCACATAGAAACAGGTCACCCATCCAATAACCGTCTCAGCCAGATTTTGCTTAACCCACGCGATCGTATCTGATGTGCGGATACCGCTCGGCCACGGACGCTTTATTTAAATATTTTTTCATGGTATTTTTCACCGTACAGTAGAATCTACTGAGTAGATAATTTTAAAATCAGGGAAATTCTAAATTTGAAATATTCGATCGTCAATCCAAAGGTCCGAAATGTTTTAATAACGATACCAAAATATTATCTCGACATAATAAATAATGGCTACTATAACACTATAGCCGAGGAGCGGCAGAACCGGCAAGGCCTTCCAAACAATAGATGTCATTTGATTCGAGATGTCATGTTTTTGAGATAAAATCTTGATTTTGGACCCGCGAGGTCGAATCGTACAAGAGCTTCAATTACATTTGGTATTTTATTCTAATTGAAAAACGCAAATGTCAAAAATATTGTTGTATTTTTTTTATATCGATAACGAATCGTTAGTTTTTGTTATATCAAACAAGTTTGGCTTCAAGAATCCTGTTGAATCACGTGACGTCTCCTTGGTACACTCAGAAGTGGTACCTATATACTTATAAATTAAATCTAAACTAAACTATTTTGATATCTTCAATGATTAATGATGGATTGCTGACTTTGACTGACAGGAAACAGAATTCGCTTCAATCCAATGACTTTACCATTGCACTTTCAATGTTCAGCATGACACGATACAACACAGTAGGTATAGGAATTTAATGGTCTAACACTTATCCAGTTACCACCTTCAATTCTAACGGTCTGTATAAAATAAGCGCTGGAGCTTTCATTTCCAGAGCAAGAGACAGTGACAACATGACATGTCTTTGAGCAACTATCAAACTTTGAGTTTTAGATTGTGCATGCGGACCAAAGACTCGTATGAATGACCCGATCATACGTAACTTCAAGTTCATAGGCCGGGCGTCTCTCGATAACATCTGACATACCGACTGTCATTGTCAGCATGTCAGTCAAACAGCCTCGTCAATACCACCTGCTCTTCCATCTCTACCTCTATAATTAACACTTTAGGGGTTATTTTCGTTAGTTCTGAGCGTAGGATGTAAAATGGCTGGTGACCGGTCGCGACTGAGACCGATGGTGGTTTCTTGTAAATCGAATTCTTCTAATTGTGACATCTGTGTTTCATTTCATCAGTCAACGTTTTTGACAGCCCTGACCTTGGTGGCGTGTGACTTTTTCTATGCAGTACTTCCAAAGTAATAATACGCATAGGGATTTTCTTCAAAGGTCTGCTGAGGTCGTATTCCGACTGTTCAGGAGCTGATATGAGATCGAGGATCGAGATCAATACATAGAAAAACAGTTTTACTATATCCCACCCCTATAGAGATGTAACTTTCATCTCCTGAATGTTCGGGGTAAGACTTCCATGCGCATTATTACTTTGGGAGAACAGTACATAATTTGGCCGAGAAATACTTATGTGTACTCGTTTTCGTATTTTTTTAAGAGCCTATTTTAGAATATCCAGGTTTTTTAATTAAACATTATAATGTGTTAAAGCACCGAATTTTGTTCATATATAGTGACTCTATCTTGTAAAAAATCAACTAGTGTTTAGAAATATCATGATTGGATTGGAGTTATAATTTGCAAATTAATTCATTGTTTTAGCCTCCGGCATCACTAAAGCTTGTCGTCTGCAAATCGGGCGTGAGAACTTTTCGTTTCTTATAGAGGAGGTAGGTTTAAAGACAAAAATATACTATAGCTCGCCTTTGTACACTTTTTTTATTTACTTTTGTTTTATTTAAACTTATTGTGCGCAATAAAAAATTATGAATTTTGAAATATTTGCCCTCAGGTAGCATACCTAATTATTGATATATGATAGAAAATTTTAAAACCAACGTGTGGTTTCGGCACTGAAGAGATAATAGGTTTCGGTTCGATATTTCCATAAACTTTTCTTTCATTTACGTAGTATTGCAGTACATATCCTATTTAACCAATTTGCGTCACTCAAGAAATCCCATGCTCTATCGTCTATCGTCATCTATTCAACCTGATAATCGTACTTCAAGTCCCATAATGACCACGCTTCTTGTAATTACCTCACTCATTTGCATATCAATTACTCCAATCTGTGCAAGACAATACAATATTAAGAATCTAGTGCAAAATCCCTTTATCTCTACTTAGACTGTGATTGTCGAAATTGAGTCACAATGTCGCAACACATCACAAAAAAGGCCGTGTGAATCTCAAACCGTTGCCGCATCGCAAAAAAAAACAACCGATAATTCACTTTGCTCCTATTAAGAGACGAATAAGCCATTTATGAAATTGTCTGACTTTGGGCAATCACTGGACAGTTATGAAAAAGTCGAGGCAGTTAGGTTGCGTCATTTTGAGATGGTCACTTATTTGACTGTAGACAAGTGCCCCTGTGCACGCAACCTTCCTAAAAAAAGACCGCATTTTTAAATATTAACAGTCACCACCGTCATTCCAGATTCTCAGACACTTCAGATTCTTCCCTCTTCCTTCTTTCTATAACTATCTTAGTTTTGTTAATTTTTAGGGTTTCGTACCCGAAGGGTGCCAAGCGGGACCCTATTACTAAGCCTCCGCTGTCCGTCCATCCGTCCGTCCCTCTGTCTCATGAACCGTGATAGCTAGGTAGACAGTTTAAATTTTCACAGATGATCTATTTCTGTTGCCGCTATAACAACAAATACAAAAAAATACATATTATAATAAATATTTACAACTGACGTATTTATTTATGGTACGGAACCCTTTGTGCACGAGTCCGACTCGCACTTGACCGGTTTTCACTACGACGTGTGAAAGGTTTTAATTTCAAAAACTTTAAATTTTAAAATGTTTGATTCTATGTAGTGCTTCAAGGGTAATCAAGAAATCTGCTTCCAAATTAGAAACAAGTGACTGGCTGGTCACTCCGGTCTCGTCTACAAGGTGTACGGCCATCCTAAAATAAGAAACGCACGACATATGACGATCACGAATTGGCTTCGGTATGTGATCGTTCCAAATTCAAATAGCGAGTGGTCAACCAAACTCGATCATAGCATGATTGGATCACTATCTTTGAGATACTGTGTCTAATGATGACTTGAACGTGATTGTCGTTGGAAAAAAAACGGAATTACTAAAGATTGTCGACTCCAATCTCATATAGGTAATTCTAGTGAACCGTGATTTCATGCTATTAGTTGTATAGGTGTCATCTCATTTGGTACTTAAAACAAAATATCTAAAAGTTTTTTAAAGTGCTGTTTCTGTGATTGGATTGGAACAACTTGAAATGGTTGAAACCATACTGTCATATCCATCAGGAGACCGTGTCATTCAACAGCATTCTTATTAAATGTCACAAGGAGCTGTTATATTTAAGAGATCGATCACATCAGTTGCGTTATTAGTACAATCAGCAGCAATTGTACAACATGCTTTAGATTTTCTTGTAGGTTGATTGATTGTTTATAAGATATTTTCAGATAAAAATGTGTTTTTAGTACATTTAGTACCTCATTTTAACCACATTGTAAATAACACAAGTGATTGTTATCTCACAAAAACTAACTTACCAAAGTCAGTAGTTAAAAAATAGTTAAATTTTTCACTTTATAGCTTCTTCGACAGTTAATCTAAAAGAGCAAAAGTCAAATTCAAATCAATGTCTGATATCGGGCTGATAAGATAAATGCTGGGAGAATCAGCAAGTGTTTTTGAGTGGATGAAAGTGATTTTAGTGGTAATAGTTATCGTAGAGAGGACAATATCGGTTGTCATTATACTGATAATGATACGCGATGATTATAGCTAGATAAATACTTTATTGAGTACCGTCATATCACCCCTGTCTTTCTTGTGTATGTATGTCATATATTACTTTAACTTAATGATTGTAGTTTACTTTAAACATAATAATATTATTTAAATACGTTGTTAACAGTTAGCCCTATCTATTATGCTACATGTGGATGATGTTGTGGGCTCCACAATTATATTTTCATAAGTTCATACCATTGTTAGCACTGTATTGTGCGGCTGTTTTTCATCCCAAATTAATAAAATAAAATATAGCAAATGACAACAAAATGGTTTGAGAATGTTTTGGGCCAAGGGGGTCACAGGGTTTCATGTTTAAAATTATATGTTTTTCTAATTAAAATCATAATGGTATGGACGTTAGATCAGACTTGAAAGATATCTCATATTATAATCCACCACATTACATGCCACTTAGTCCCAGCAATCACTGTCTCATGTCTCTACCATTATGTCCAACAATACTTTGAAAATGCGACGCCACTAATACAATTACTCAACCTCTAATCACCAACCTAATCTAACCTCAAACAGCTTCCTGCAAGCACCTCAGCGAATCATCTCGATATTGCATGGACCTGCGCAATTTTGATCACAACCCCACCCAACTAAGAAGCCCAACTACTCAACAAGAGCCAAGGAATGTTAGAAATTTTCAATTTGCCCGGGTAAGACGTCTCGTATGGCGTCCCAAAGAAATCGTCGGTGGTTCCGAGTTAGAAAATTACTTACATGCCGAGTATTGCCGAGGCAATTTTCATAGACCGCAGGCCGCAGCTTGGGCAGCAAATAAACAGTATTCTCCTTTGCCAAGGAACCGCCACCGCAAGATTGCCAATGGAAGACAATGTCAGGACATTGAGAACGGGTGGGTTATAGCAATATGCGATTTATGATTTTGTTGAGGTTGACAAAAAGGTATTGGCTGCAGTTGTTTAACTAGTAGGATAAATGTTCCCATCAAAAATGCCTTCCTATGGGATCCTGAGATCAAACATCGGATTAGATGTTATGATTTCACATAAGAAACACGCTCCTTCATTTATACGACCCTGCGACGACTTCTGTGGGTTAGCGGGGAGGTTCTGCTACATAGCGAGAGCTCCCTGCTTTGAATCCTGGCCGGGGAGAGAGGAAGTAAATCTCCGGGTCTCGGATGTTTATAGGTTTTTGACCTGTCACGACTGGTTCCCTAAAACAAGGTCTCCTATGTAGAGCCCGAAGTTTTACTTGCTATTTACTACTGACCATACATTAAGGTTAATAGATTACTAATAATCTAAAACGTTTCTGTTATACGGTGTTTGAACAATATGAGTCATATTCATATACTATATCTACAATACAAGGTTGTGTTTGTATGTCAGTCTGTCACATATTGGGGTTCTCGTCTCCGTCTTGTAAGTAGGGCCTAGATGTGTCACGTGCCACTCAAAGAAGACTTTGATTACGGTCCAATAAGGGAAAAACCTGAGGGTAAAGCGGTGGATCTGACGTTTTTCCGAAAAATACATCTAGTTCTAGGAACCCTAAAGTTAAATGAATAACCATATGGTAATCAACAAAGGGAACTGAATCCTTTTATATGAAATGAACACTGCCATGTATTTGAAATATTGGTTTAAAATAGCGAAAAATACTAACATTATAAACTAAGTCCTTGGGATCTCATTAGACAATGAACTTTAACTAGAAACATTAAGTCCATATTTGAGATACGGCTTTGCCCTTGTTACTTGGTGTTAATAAACCTCTAATACCAATAATTACTAAAAAAAGGGAATTAAAAGTGCTAAATGACGCAGTAACACCATTGATTGACATCGCCATTATCGCCCTGCAACATTCATTCCCTTTGTGCCGCCATCGCCGCCTAAGCCGGCATTAGGTGCATCCACCCTAATACCAACTACTCAGGGTCAATAACATCTGATTGGTTTTTAATAAGGGAAATAGTTCTTCATTTACAGTGATATTGGGAAAATTCTGTTATCATGTTACCATTTTGTTTATCTCTTATGAAATAGATTTTGCATTACTCAAAAAAACTCCTCATAAGAAGCAAGAATAAATTCTATAGAGAGGAAATCAGATACGAAAGGTTCTTAAACTGTCAGAAGTTTTTGAAAAATGAATTTGCAACATGGACATTGATTGTCTGTCTAAATAGACACTATAACCATGAAATATCAACGAATGACGAATTCATTTATTTTTGGAGACACAAACGCATGCCAACCTGCACTTGAGATTGTAACTGAAGCTTTTAGCTCCGTCTCAATAGATACTGACTGAGCCACTTCAAACGATCCACTGCCAATGCAAAATCGACTCTATGTATAGCTGTGTGTAGGTACAGATGTGGTTCATTATACCACAAATCTGCAGTTAATGATGTACGGATGGTTTTGGAACTGAATTCGAGCTGTATGTGTTTTGTGATTTGGTTGATTTTGCTTTAAACGATTATGGGTTTCATATTTCAGCCCGTATCGTCCGTTCCTGATCATCAGCTTTTAATTCAAGGTATTAAAGTTGGTTTTTGCTAAAATTTTGTTCTGTCTTGGCGCCACGCGTTGTCATTCTGATACAATCTATGTACGAGTATATCCGGTGGTGTTTTGGGATGAAAATATTTTCACTTATCTTAAGTGGTTGTATCTGTTTATTAATTAGCTTTTGAGGGAACATGTCGGGCTGTCAGATTGAACACTTTGGCGGTACCTTTGGTGGTCATCCTCGTTGTCAGTGCTTTGGTGGTTGCCGGTGATGATGACGATGATTTTTCAGTTCCCGAGCTTGTCGTTAGAAAAGCTTCTCTGCAATGACTAGACAAAATAAACATTTTAGAAGCTGATGTTTTTAGCATAAAGTTTTGTGGATAGCTATTGTGGAGTTGCATCCATCGCTCATGTATTTTCATGCATTGTATGTTCCATCTGCAGTTGGAATCGCTTCAAGCGAGATCAGATATTTATTATCATTCATATTTTAAAGAAAATTCCTGAAACATGAACTTGTCATGTACCTTTTATCAGATAGTTATCATGGTAAGTCTAAGGGAGGTAAATGCCCTTATAAGTACTACCTTCCGAATTTCGAAGGTACTTATTATTGATATTTAGAACACAATACTGCGCTAATAGTAATCTTCTTAATAAGTACCTAGTTAATTCTAGTATCACCTACAACATTATTAAAGTCAACGACAAAATGTGAAACGCCGTCCACCAAGTTCACTCAACTCATCTATCTAATACAATCAGGTGAGCCATAAAACTAGTGGTTATTACTCTTATTATTCTAAACACAGGCCTCTAAATAAAAGAGGAACGAAAAGTAATTACGCGATATCGCCAAAATCTAAAGGCGGACAGTCCGGTCACCGTTACTATGGCCATCACTCGCTTCCTGCATTACATACGGAGATAATACATAGAAATTGTATATTAAAGTTGCTTCATAAATATGTATGTGTCTCGGTCTGTGGTCACACAAAACACTTGCACAATCGAGGCGGCTCGCGAGAGATGTGGAGTTGACGTGGTGATATGAAATGCATAGATCGTAAAAGATAACGTGTCCTTTGTTGTGTCGATTTGGAAAAGCGGGCTTTTTGGTACTCTGATTTGTGTGGTATACAGAAAGACAGTAATCGTTACATAAGTTTAGTTTCCTAAAGCAATTGGGAGATTTATGAGTTATGTATGACCTATGTAATAGAGTCTTAGCGTACATATGTAACCATTGGGCAAATGTCAACCGACTTTTCAGCTCCAACAGCGATGGCGACAATGATGTTGATATCTTCTGCAGTAGTTTTTTTTCATTGCGGAAAGCCATAATAAAGAACTTTCTAGCACTTCTTAATACCGAGGACGGGATTGTTGAGGAAGAGTATTGTGACGGTGATGGCATGAGTGAGTAGCGACAAAATAAACTTAATTTTATACATTATCACTAGTTATATGGTACCCAATCTACATGTGGATGCTTGTTATTAGCTTTTAGTCTGCAATATGATGTTATTAAATAGTTAAGATAGTTCCCTAAAATTGTAAAATAATAATAATAAAATAATGTGCCTTATTAGGTAATCAATCATTTATTAGTGACAAACAGGATAGTACATTATTATATATAGCATAGGTTGTTGGAGAAAACTCAACTATAGTTCAGATAGCTAGAATAATCCCTCTCAAAAATCCCGTTCAAAAATGAATGCCCGTCAACTTCAAATTGAAATCTGACCGTGCAATCAAAGCGAGATTATTGGTTCCTTCAAAATGAATGTCAATATTAAAACATCAGTTTGAAGGAAATCGGGATAAGTCAACAGTCGGTTACCGACAAACATTTCACAGACAGCTCCACCCCATGCCCTGTTCTTCTCAAATCGGCGTTCTCTGCCAGAGCTAGGCCGGGTAATAGAAAAAGTGATACTTGGTTGACCGCACTACTTCTTATCGCACTGTTTGCTTCAGCGATGCTTCGCACAAATAAAGAAATGTCTCGGTTTACGCGTGTCCCTTTCTGCGAGTGCGGTTATGAATGAGAGTTTATTCTGTTGATAAAATAAGGCATTGTGCTCTTGATTTATGCTTCCAGGTGTTTTGCTGGCTTAGAATGGCTTTATTTTCAGTTAAAACGTTAAAAAGTATATCTTATTTGATGCTACCTCGAGTCCCTTGACCTACTGACAGCGTTAGCTAAGAATCCTGTAACCAATGTATGTTTCATTCTTCCTGATTACTTTCGTTTCTTTCTCTTTAGCTGGGAGTCAAACCCATAACTCCTGGTTTTTGAGACATTCCCTCGACTTCTACATCACGAAGATTTTTTAAGTTTTATGCTTGCCTGCCTTTCAAAAAAGAGACCTCGTGTGCACTTAGCAACTATACTCCTTCAACGTGATTTGTTCTAGACACATCGATGCACCTCTACACTAGATGCACTAGAGCCAGCAAGCCGGAAGGATGCAACTGAATCGATCGTGTACTACGGAGCACAACGGTTGGCTGAGGCACGGAAGGCCCGGTTAGGAAGTTACCTAACTTGGGTGGATCACGAACAACGCTGCTATCAGGCTAGTCAAAGGCGACCCAGTTGCGTGGTGGACTAAATTGGGAAATTTTAAGTTGGTACGAATGAACAACTAGTTTGATGTGTGGTTGCATTGTGGCACTGTCACCTCGTATCTATATATGATATGATGTAGGTTGATCGCTGTCATCATTTTCTTTAAAAAGTTACTCTTCGTTGGTAAAAGTCGCACGTAGTCGTTTTATTTTGGTCGTGGTATCCGAAGTCGTATCTTACATGGAGACCTAGATGCCTAGGTATTTGCAAACACTCGAACAATCTACGTGAATAACAGTTTGACTAAAAAATACATCGGATCATTAAAAGTTTGAACGTTCGTCAAATTATTTTACCCATACTTACTGTTAGTTTCATACAAGGTTAGAAATTCTGTCTAATAACTATTACCCAGTATAGTATTATAATATCTGTGCTATTACATACCTGCGATCCGTGAGTGATAAAAAATCTACCATTAAAACCTACGCCGGCGACTGAAGAATTTGCGAAGCATTTACTGTCCAAGGCGCCAAGAGATCTAACACCGCCGTAAAACAATAGTACAAGCTATACAGTGCTCCCATAAAGTGATGAGGTCAAGCTTGCTGCTAGAGATCTTCCATATTAGGTACACGCTTTTTTATCCCGGATTCTTATGGATTAGCTTATGTTAATTTTTATCCCAGATTTAGATTAGCAGATAGACGAAGATTTACGCATCACATCATCATCATGGATCCAGATGCTTTATATGTGCCTGTCTGTCACTTTACATATACGTTTTATGAACGCAGGAGATCTTAAAAGATTTCATATCTTTACTAAAATATCTGATGCTCTGCCCATTTCTTATATCAGTGAGATGGATGACCAATGTGTATAACATATACCTACTGTTACGCTTTCTTCCCCCATGGATAAAACATACAGCAGTTTTTTATTTATATTTATATTTTAGTACCTATAATGTTATCCGCTAGTGTGTGAATTTCCTTTTTGATATGTTTTATGTTTTTGTGTTAGTTTATAAGATATGGAAATTTATTTATGGAATAAAGATATATTATTATTATCATTATTATTTATGTATTTCTTTAGTTTACTCTCCAAGGAGGTTCCTGTTACGGCACGGACCTAAATTGATGAATTCCCCATGAATTTGCGGACGATCCTGCATGTGTTCAAGATAACGGCCTTTTGCAGAAGTGTAAATGTAGATGGATATAAGTGTATGGTTTTTAAGTATGTGTGTAATGATTTAGGTATGACGCCGGTTGCAGATATTATTATGGGTACTGTTTTAACTGATTTTACTCTCCATTGTGCTTGGATTTCTATTGAAAGATCAGTGTATTATTATTATTAAAGAAAAACTGGGCAGTAAAATTCTTGACAACCTCTCATGCCGTTGTGGTTCGAGGCTCTGCTTCCTTAGAGAGAGGTCCCGGTTCGAGTCACGGCTGCGGGAGAAGATACACAAAACCCCAGCAGTTCTTTGTGTGAGACGTCCATCCTGAATGTATCCTGTCCATCCTGGGCTTGCTGGAAGAAATCTCTTTTTAGTGATAAGCTTGCCTTTGTTCATGTTCATGCCTTTTCTGTATTGTTTGTGTTTTTTCTGATATGTGCAATAAATTTATACGAAATATACGTCCCTGTTTCCAAGTATCAATATTTTATTTATCTTCTTCTTATATTTTATTTGCTTCTCGCCTCATACTAGGATATAGTGTGGGGTCAAAAGCAAAGTATGTGCTCGAATACTTACGTTTATGGTTATGTTTGTTTTATGTGACACATCAATAAATATTTCTAAAGCATCATCTTTAGCGACTTTACGTCTAAAAATATTATGATTACAAAAAGGTCCCACCTCGTCATAAGACTTTGGTTCCAATACTTCCAATACTGGTGCGTGGTCGTAATATTCTGGCTTATACTATCCATCCACATACATTGTTTGTGCCCTTTGCCTCCAACCGACTCTATCCTGATTCATGGGTATTTCCATGTTATATTATCCAGTGACGGATTATTTTTACTAGAGTCACTACTAAATTCTAAAATTATTAACACTCTTGGAAAAGTAGGTAATATTTATTTCAAGAATGATCTGAAAAATTAAGCTCTGTTGGTATAGATTTTTTCTTAAAAGAACCAACTCTTTTTACGATTTTCGAAAATCTATGTTTTTTTTTTAATTCGTAATTTGATCTATGATGCTCCACCACGCTGCCATTATTGGTTATTCTGCATCAAAGTGCCATCGTTCTACCAAAGAATCGATTCGATCATTAAATCGAATGCTGCTGAATCGGCTCCTTGATCCAATAATGAACCTGCGAAGTAATTACAAGACAACCATTAAAGTTTCCTTTTTTTGTTAGTTATTGTGCCTGAGTAAAGGTTCCCGTCTCTATAATGATTGGACGGGGTAGTATCCGAGTCTATTCGTAATTATTACAAAATGTATGTAGAAAATAAAAGTATGGTTAAAATTATAATGTCTAATATAACGATGTACTGCTAATAAAGTTGTCGAATGGGTATTTTTTTTTGACGATACATAGGTTAATATGGTGTACAGGCTTGCTGAAATGTTTCTGTATGATCTGCCAGATTATGGCGTCCAAACATAGTACATTAATACAAATTATAAAATGATAATTCATAAATTCATTAAAATAGTTATCAACATCACATAATTATATTCTACATGCAAACACATCAATAACTATCACCTAAAGCGCAATAACAGATTGTCAAAAAAAAAAGACCCTTAAAATGATAATAATAATCTGTGTCCGCGCGTGTAACTAAACGTAGAGGGGCAGGCAGGGGAGTAGAGGGGGGTCCAACGCACACGTTTATATAAGGCGCTGGGCACTAGGCCCAGTCTCTCTTTCGCATATTCTTTCATACTAGCTAACTCGAGTCAGGCTCAACTCTGTAATTTTATTATTTTAATTATTTGTCATTACAAGTATATGTTGTCTATTTGAGTTTAATTAAAAGGCCTCATAGCCAATCTGTAATTAAAAGGAATGTCAATATGTAGGAATTAATTAGTTATTTATTATTGAAATTTGTGTGTCAGATATTCGTTTACCGAGTAAAAAGTGTTATTGAGGAGTAGCGTTTTTAATTTATTTTTAAAGGCGAATAAATTCTCAGTTTTAATAATATTCCGCGGAAGCTTGTTATATATATGGGTTGACATGGTGAATATACTGTTGCCGTAGTAGGCAGATCTATGTTTCTCTCCACAGCGTTTATGTGCATGACGTTTGCTTTTCAATTTTTTAAATAGGTGTAGTTTATTATTTACAAATACACAATTTAATATACTTATATCTTCATTGTATTTGTCACAAACTACAAAGAGAAAATAAATTAAAGCCTAGAAAAGTCAAGACTTCGACGCTACGACAGCTAGGTCAACGCCCTTGATGGAAAAAGCTCTAATCATGGAGTTACATTTCCAGAAAACACAATGCAATAACAGGTGAAAATTAAAATTAAAAAGTTAGTGGCTGGCTATTCTAGCGTGAGGGTTCCGTGTTCGCTGTGTTTTGTTAATTTCGGTTTTAAGGTAGATACACGATCGGATCGGATATTGTCATTGCTCCAATATTATGTAGTTTAGAGAGTACCTACAAATGAGGATCAAATATTTCTAACGGCACGCCTACTTATAGAGCAACAAAACAAATATAAAATGAGCAAAAGATCACAAGTTTTATTACCGACGAGACGGTACAAGGAAGTCATATTGACAATGTATTGTATAAAAGGTATCAATATCTATCTATCAAACTAGATACTCCTTAAAGGAAGGTTAAGTTATGGCCTGAGACTGCGATGCAGAGACTGCTGCCTAATTTAATTACAGTGTCGTGGTCTTACTGCTGATATCGTCACCCATGGCAATATGACTTTGAATGTCCATACGTGGTACAAGGCTGAATAACGTACTCCTGGACTGTCCCCTAACTTAAAGTCACAAAGCAGGAAGCCCCGGCCACTTGAGGATATTAGCATTAAAACGGTCGCACAATTACGATGTGATTAGTGTGTCGCCGACTGAATTCATTAGTTCAGCTCACCTGATTTTATTTAATTAATGTACAAGGAGGGCCGGTGGCACACTTTGATGGATGGCGTTTAACGTTTTATTAACCAAGGGAGGGGTGATTGTTGTGTGACAATTGGGGTTTTGACTATACAATCTCTTAGTCGAAATAGCATAAGCTTTATCAGAAAATAAGTGGGTACAGCCACATGTGATGCTGTTAATATATGCGGAAAATAAATGGTTTATATTTATTCATTTCAAGATAATACTAAATACAGATGACAAATGCAAAATCACATCACGCCAAACAAAATAAGAGAAGTAGTCAATCACTCTATGAGTTTTATTTATGGCCACTATATACAATCTTGATTACACAAAAAAATATCTCAAACCAATACCGAAATATATTCACGCCAACGAACCTTACTTATCAACGAACCAGCCTATCCCCAGCACCCCGTTGACTTAACCGTGCTTTACGCAACCGGCCCTCTAGCAATAAGGGCAAAAAGCGTCGTATATGCCGAGTAAAATGTCTCAACTGCATCGCATATTCACCTGGCCAGCGGAGCAGAGCGTGAGAACCGGTCATTGCCACTGATCGTATCATAGCTGCTTTAACTGTCATCCTTATTGTCTCGTTTTATCTTTTTACAACGGAATATAAATGATAAAATAGCTATTAAGGAATTGATTACGATTTGCCGAGTATTTCCTGAAATTCGCAGAAAAAATCACTCCTAAATTATTTAAGTAGCGCCTTAATAATGCTTGGAGTGAAGTTACTACTGTTTTAAGCCAGTATTAACGAATTTTAATATTATTAAACGTGGTGTAAGGAATGATATTGATACCTAATTAAGATCTGACTCTGCTATCGGAGTAAAAGTATCTTAGTCTGAGTTCGAGCTGAGAGTAACTAATCTCAGAGTAAGGAATTTTTATTTACAACAGAGGAGTGTTTTTATCAGTGGAGTAGATCGTTCTGGCTACGATTCTCGCGCATTCGATATACGATATCTACAATATCGAGTGATTTTGTATAGGAGTCTGTCAATATAGGTCTCGATATCCGTATATCGAAGGCGCGAGAATCATGCCGCTGAACCGGTCCTTGTCACTGAAGTATCACTGATTTCATCCTCACTGAGCAGCGTAATAGAGTATGGCCCGATCTTACTCGTATCGGGGTAGAGGCCTGTGCCTCTCGGGACATAAATGGTTATCGTTATTGACTTTTATTTTTTTAGGATTAAGGTACAATTCTCCAGCCCTAAGATGGAAACAGCTGCTGCTACAGCTACAGCATAATATACAGGTAATAATAATTCATGGATATGAATATTATTTTGATAGGTAGATACACTCTACACTGGATTCATTCAAGAAAGTTGGCTGGCACAGGCACAGTGGCAGGTGAGGCAACGTTTAGCCAAAGAAATAAACGAAACATACCAATTTGTAAATAATACCATGGAAAAACCAAAGCCGAACATTACCAAAGACAGGCTATCATTTACCACAAATTTTCCCTCCCATAAATCGTTCTATTACTGCAGTTTTGCCGTCCCGTGATAAATACCGGGCAAGTATTATTTATTGCGCGTTTGATCCGATAAGCACATTGTCGTGTTGCTGACCATTTTCGGCAACTCGACGACAAAGTATAGAAAGACTATAGAAATAATAGGACTGCTATAAATCGGCCTCAGTAAATCAAATGTTGATAAATAATACGTTCGGAAAGTAACTTTGGTACTTGGTGATGTTGACATCAATCGGTGGCTGGCAAACTAATTATACTAAGTTAATCTACCTGTGTTTCTATTTAAAAGAAAAAATCTAAATAAAGTTATGATATTCCCTACGGTTTCCATTGAGTCGTGCGAACCAAAACCTCACAAAAATACAACGCCCGAGGATTTTTATTCTTCCCAAGATGTTCCCGAGCCGGGATTTAAACCAAGGACCTCTCGTTTGCGTTACCGAAACTCAAACAATACGATAGATAGTTCCCCATAATTGAAACAAAAAGTAAACTTTAGAAAAAACCGACTTCCACAAACCCTATTTGATTAGATTGAGTTTAATACTAACTGTAACCCCTTATCCCCCCCTCCCTTGGGGAATTAATTTTGTCAAATGCTATATCAGTGCTACCCCACGCGACTAAGGAACCCCTGTACAAAGTTTCATGGCTCTAGGTCCACCGGTTTAGGCTATGCGTTGCCTGCCCGTCAGCCACGCATTGTATTTGTACCTAGTATTGAGCAGATCTGGTGGCCATATGTGGTCTTCATCAGCAGTTCCGCATCACAATATTATGCTTACCATGTGCATTTGCACGAGTTATTATGAAAAACACAAAAATCACTATAGGTCTGCCTATAATATTTGAAGAGTTCTCTCGATTTCTCCAGGATCCCATCATCAGATCCTGACCTGGTGTCAATGGGACCACCCTTGAGGTATTACCTATACGCCGAAAAAAGATTTGTTCAAATCGGTTCATAATTGGCGGAGCAATCACGTAACAAACATAGAAAAAAAAAAAAAAAACATACGGGTCGAATTGAGAACCTCCTCCTTTTTTTGAAGTCGGTTGAAAAGGCTTCGCAATCTTAAGAAACTGCCGTTGTCATCAACTTCTTATCGGGAAAGTAACCCCTATGCTCTATTTCAGGGACTTATGAAGCCCATACATCATGGGCAAGGATCGCCATCCGTCATCGAAGCTTATCTGATGCTGGAATGTGGACACGGACTGTTACCCCCCAGTCAAGTGCCATGGGAGCTAAATGAGTCGGAGGTCTGCGGAGTGATTTTGGAAGAGAATTGGAGACACTCGGTGAAAACATGAGTAGAAATTGCAAATAGTGGAATGTGGCATGATTTATCAAATGATTTTGAACAGTAATGCTGAGTCCGACAACCATAAAAGATATTGTATGATTTTGATTCAACCAATAAGCCATTTCATAATTCTGTGAAGGTCATAAAACATAACATAAACATTTACATACCTACAGGCGCATACATTGCTTCTGGCCCCACACTAGGATACCCTGTGTCGTGGGAACCAGAAACAGCGACATCACAAACGTTTACATCCAAGACCTGGGGGCTCCATCATAATCGTCCAATATCTTTCAAGATAATCTTACTTATTTCCTAATTAATACTGTACCTAACTAGTTAGCGCAGCGTCTATGAAATCTTACAGGCAGCTTCGTTCACTGAATGTTAGGCATTTATAATTTGCCACCAGATCCAGCCATATGATAAAAATCGATCAATCAGCTGTTCTTAATATCGTCGAAGTATCTCGTACCTATACTAATAAATTCTCGCTTTAAACTTTGAAAAACTTTTTCTACTTTCACATTGAGTCATGCGAACCAAAACCTACTATATAGAAGAGATACTTACTGATATAAAATTACCGCTAAACCATTTTCGCTACTTTCTTGCTCTTTAGCCAACTTTATTATTCCTGCTACACAATCGCACAAAAACACAAGACTGAAATAAGGTACAATAAGGCACCTAATTACAGATAGGACAGCGGTAAGTAACGATGATCGATCTAATCACCCCGCGCCACGTGACAGACCCTTCGAAGATATTTGATGACCACACCACTGACTACCGATTCAGGATAGTCTTTGATTATGGGACCCATCGATATCTTGCGCTTTTGCTATCATTATTTTTAGTTTCATTTGTTTCTTCATTAGCAATAACTATTGATTTCAAAATAAGAGTCCCATTTCTGGATGATGTCAAATTTCTTCGTAACTATGTGGAAGGTAACCTAACCTACAATTTTAATATACACAGTTATAAAGCACGGGTTATGATCCACAATTCATACTTTGGTTTGCTGGACGCAATCTATTTTTAGATATAAGCTCGCCTTTGTAGATATGTTTTTTATTGTTGTTACCTTAGGCTGTATGCAATTGTGAATTCCTTTTGTATGAACGTCTTTGCTTGTTGTTGTCTCTGAATCAGGGAGCTGTGTTGACCCCCGCCCGATTCCTGTGTCGTGACACAACGCGATGTTTCAGATATCCGGACAGAGGGGTCTCGAGGAAACTGAACCAGCTTTACTATTGTTCCGAATTGCGGTACAGCAGTGTTTTAGAAGTTGTTTAGTTCACTTGTTATCCTTGTGTGATGTGATGGTCCACTTAAAGTTTAAATTTGTTTTTGTCTTATTAGGTACTAAACCTTTATTGTAAGGTTGTGGATTTTGTTATACTCAATGGTTCAATGCAGTATTTTAATTAGTTACTAACTGACCTATGCAATTTTTTAAAGTTTGTCTTTAATTATTACTTTTTATAAAATTGTCTTCTTCTTTTTCTACATCTAAAACCTAAAGATAAACTTTACATAAGTACCTAGTACCTTACCTTATTAAGTTATGTGTAAATCCAAATTATATGACGTCATTCTGATTGACTAGGTACGGGATTCACCTAAATGGGGAGATATTTTGACACAAGTGCATCCAAAGAAAGAGATATGAAACTTTTGCAAGACAACCCTAATTTCCTCCGTACCATGCAGTCCATAGACAAAGGTCCCAATAAAGCCGTCAATAATACTTATCGGGAAACCAACTTACATCCAACCCCAAGTCAAGGCAAAACACCACCTACTCCTTTTTCTTAAGAGTCAGGGGGGATTATTGAAGTATCTTTGGTGAATGGTACAGCACGACAGGGTACTAATACCTTGCGATCTATTTGGTGTTACAGACATATTTGCTGTGCCATAACGATACCTCCACTGAGTGGATTGGTAATTAATATATCTGTCACTTGTGAACCACGTGGAGGTAAATAATCCCAATAGTCTTAAATAGTTCTGTGTTGTGTTATTTCTAGTATTTGGTTATTTATTTGCGTTGTGTGTCTTGTCTATCGTTCGTATAGCGGTTTACTAATTGCTAATAAGGGGTTTTTAGAAATATAAATTGTCTGTCTGTATATATGTGTGAACGCGTGTTGGTCTGTCGCGCCCCGTGGCACTTAAACGAGTGGACTGATTTAAATACGGTTTTTATTGAAATACGAACGGTCGTACAGCACAAATATGAACATAGGTTACCCGTTTCACCCGAATAGACATACTCCACATGATACTGTTGGTCAGCGTCAGTAGGCTAATGCAAGAACCGCTTAAACTTACTGAAGCTTTCATTAGGTACCCAAACGCAAGTACATGGCCGCTTGCCTTTGAGTTTCCTTCAAACTTTAAGTTGTCGGTTGTGCATCCGGGGCTAAGACAAGAAAACATCGCGTGACGTCTCGCTCATTAGGGAACTGCTTTTTCTTCGCTGATGATGACTGATGACACCACCGAGTGGTCACCTCAGTTAATGAAATGAAACAAAAACCACCTTTTACTTTAATTTCTTTGTTGGAATAATTGAATGTCTCTAGTATGTAGTTTTGCAATAATAATACCTACCTTTGACTTACCTATATTTACCAGACTTAAGCAAAATAATATGTGTGTTTATCCAAATCACCGACACCGAAACAATTTTTTTATCCCATGAACAATTCAAAACAGGGGCGCGAGAAATGCATCAGTAACCTCAGGCTACTTGTTAGGACCAAATATTTAGATCTTGACTCACCTCCATTTTCGTCTTTCGTCTGGTATGCCCCACCCAATCAACACTGTCAATTCATAAAATTTCATGCGGTGACGAAACACACGATACATCATCATCACCACCATCAAAGCATCATTTTAAGGGCACCAAGGCCCGAAGGAACAATGTAGGCTAATTCCTACACAGCGTGATTGATAGGCAATCCCATTTCTTCGTCAGATGACGCGCTCATACAGAACGACAATTTGACAGGTCAGATTGGTAGATTTATAGCGTTTGTTCACCCTGCACACGACAAAGGCTCTGTCGTAATATAATGGGATTTGTTAGCCAGGTTTATAAGTTTTTAAGATATATCATTTCATAACACTACCACGGTCATAAAATGGCCATGGAAATGTTTGTTTAATTGAAATTTTAAGTCGAATTACATGTATGATAAGTACGAATTGCTTCTATTCTATAACGAAATCAAAATCCAACCAAGTCACTAAAACTTTCCGACAATTCCGCCCGTAACTTCTGGTCAACTAATGGCACCTGAGTGGACGCTTAACAGAAGATTGGCACTTTCACCCTTGCCTTGGAGGTCGCAAACAACGATTCGGCTCGTAAACTAGTTGCCGCATTAACCATCACGAATAAAGGCACTAAAAGCGAAGCCCTACGGTCCCTTTGGGCCATTTCGGCTGTCAATGCGCAAATTTAGGACTCTGGTCGCCACACCCATGCACTCTAGAAGGGTCGACCCTTTTGCCCTTCTGTCTTAATTATTACTTTGCGAATATCCACGCTCTCTTTCTTCTGACACTGCCACAGACTATACTGTACTCTTACAACAATCTGTTCTATCTGTAGATTCCGGTATTAATTTTAAAGGAAGTGTCTGAACTGTATTCTCATTAGTGTTAGCCATTGCAGTGTAGACTTCGCTAATGCAAATTGGTCGTAGGAGAGGGCGGTTTCTAGTCCAATTCAGACTAATAGCTTTCGATTCAGGGCGGTCTTTCAAAGCGACGTTTTGCACTAAGTCTACAAGGTTATAAAGTTAATCGTTACTTTTAGGTACCAAACCATACTAAAACAATTCTAAAAATAAGCCTAATTGTGAATACTTTGTTTCGATTGTTAATTATCAGTAAGCTACTCTCCTACTACCTCCTTTATTGATCCTATTCATTAACATCAAGCCACAACGGAAAGCTATTTTTAACCATGTCCCACCAACAATGTTTGTGTACAAAACACTCATCAACTCAAATTTAATGGGTGGCTCAAAAAATAAGTTGCCGACATCAGTTGTCCATTTATCTTGCTGTAACGACAATGTCTTGATATATTTTATCACATTTAGCTGTAACAGAAATATTTATGTCGCTGGCTTGTTTATCTCGAGCTATTCCTTCCTCTTTGTTGTTAGTGAATTTGAGGGAGGGCAGAAGTCCTAGTTCATTATCAGAGGTCTACTTATTCTGGTCAGGTAGACTACTATGCGCTGCCGTGACCGTAGTGTTAACGTTCTTATTTGTCATCTGTCAATTTCGCTTCTATTTTTGTTTGGGGGATATGAAAGCTTTCGTTTAGTACAACTAAGCGTTTGAATGTTATGTCTTTCATCATTATTATTTTTTGGTATCATGACTATAAGTAATATTTAACCATCTTTATTAAAGACATTCTTTGCTTGTTACGTTGGGGTAAGGGTTTTTTGTTAGTCAGAATATTTATATTTGGATTATCTATTTACCCAAAATCCCTAACCATGGCACTCATTGAAAATCTACTACATATCTTGTGAAGAACTATGATGCCGTACTTACCTAAGCTCATAAATCCTACTAAACTATATTATACACATCATATCATAACATAGCTCCACGGCCTTTTCCCATACAGGGTTGCAGTGACAGAATTGTGCCTACGTTTATGTGTTCTCTAATACCTAGTCTATTTTTCATGACAGAAGCTAGATCCTGTCGAAGGTCTCCTCACGATATTTTCCATCATCATAATCCTAACCCAACATAAGAAACTGACAGGGTAACATAAAAAATATGATAACAGTCCTCTATTATAATCATAATCACCAGAATTCTTTATACCACTTTTAATAACAGCCATCTCCCTATTACTAACTTTTTAATTTGACCCAATCTTTCCTCACACACTGTCTACCAAGGGTCTATTACTGACCAACCACGGTAAGTTTTAATTTTTGTTAATCCTTAAGTTCGGGGGATAGGGGAGCTTTTTGTTTGTTTATAAGTTAGAGTTAAGTTGGTGCAGCTGAAAGGTCGCTCGATTACCTGGGGTCCAAAACTGCCGCCTTTCGGTAATCCTTGTAATTAGAGTCATCCCACATTCGGTGATTGATAGTTTTGGCTTTTATACAATGGCCGACATCAAATGGGATTCTAATCACTTTTTATGGAATCGATGTGGTAAGGGGAATTTAGACTTAACTTGCCGCATGTTGTTGTTAATTAGCAAGATGTTTACGTACGCTATAAGGATCCTATGTTTTGGGACCATATCGTCGATTTTCAAAAATCTAATCCTTGGCCGTTTAGTGATTGGTCGTAGCATATCCTAACTTTAGGAAACAATTAATTATGTTATTCTCATACCGAATATAAAAGTTTTCTATCATTATCATCATCTTAGTATCTCAGTTTATTTTTCATCATGTGTCTATAAATAAACTATAGATATAGAATAAATATCAACTAGATGCTAGGCAATCACTAAGGGACAAATTCAAAAATATCAATATACTTACTGTTACCTGTCAATACATTTATGTAAATATCATGTATACCAGAAAAAACTTTAGGTCATAATCATAGTATTAGCACTAGAAATAGAAATAAGATTGCTATTCCCGCGTTCAGACTCAGTAAGGTTGCTCACTCTTTTATGGGAGTATGTGTTAGTTTTTATAATAAAATACCTAATGAAGCAACGAACCTACCAGAAAGGAGGTTCAAAAACTATGTCAAAAACGGCCTATTGAAGAAGTCTTATTACAGTGTAAAAGAATATTTAGATGACAAAACTGCATGGTCTTTACCATCTCAGCGCACAGAAATCCAAAGAGGGGCGATGGACTGAGTCAGTACGTCTCTCCTCAGTGTATTTCCTTAGACTTAAGTAGAATTACATAACATTGTATTTTTAAGGCTCTGATATTTTAAAAGAGGTACGGGGGAGGTTTCTTGCCCTTCTTTGCTCCATCCCTAAGCCCACAACTTCCGAACGGGCGGTAGTATACAAAAATATTAATATTATATTGACGTTGACTAAGTAATACGTATGATTTTATGGTCAATAAAAAATTTGAACTGAACTGAACTGAAATATTCTCTATAAATAAATGGTAGCCGCGTAAACCAGGGTGATCATTAACCATCCCTGTGCCCCTGCGGTTGCCTGCACAGCCCCCAAAGTTAAAGGGGATGAAGGTAACGCCTTTGTTCGTGGTCGAAAATTAAAAGCATGTAATTTCGGTTAGCGACTACCAATTTTCTAACGTTCACAGTCTTTAAAATATATTACCAATCGTATTATAAGCAATATCAGTCCCATGATGCCCCAACTCATGATTCTCTAGTTTGTTTTTCTTCTTATTGCAACATGCATACTTACTTTTAAAACTTTTTAATATCCCTATAGTCTGTGGAACTTACTCACATTCATGCATTGGATTTAGTGTCTTACCCTGAGTTTCACGAAACAAACACAAATGACTATCGTAAGAGATTCTCGCGATTAGATTAGTTAAGTGACAACTTAAATTTCAAAATAGTTTCGTTAAACTCAGGGTTAGTCTCAACTTACGAAGACATTTTGTATTTACTCACAGTGTCAATGCTTTCTTTCACATTGAAAAGTTATTGGCATATCTAGGCTCAAAATCAATCAAAATACATCAAACATCATCATCATAATATCATCAGTCAGTATTTGGCATTTCAGATTAGCATTGGTCATCATGATTAATAATTGAAGATCGCAAGATAATTGGTGGCATCAACATTCCAAGAATGTCTTCAAAATTGCGTCCCGGTCCCGTGCCATATACCTAAACTATTAAGAAGCTTACAAAAACGCAGTCCCGAATGGATATTATAGGGCGTTTAATTTATAAAAAATAAGGGCATAATTACACGGGCACAATGCGATGGTTAGCGAACCGGGACAATTAGATTTTGACGGGTAAATGATAAATGGTCGTCTTAGAGGGCACGAGGTGCGTTTATGTCGTCAACGAAACAGGATTTTATGGAGAGGTCTAATAGTTATCTTTTTGATTAAATGATCGCAAGGATTTTTGGTGAAAAGGGACCTATTCCTTATTATTTAAGTAGAAAATAAAATGTGGTTTAAAACTATGACCCACGTTCTTGAAATATAATAAGTATATATGTTTTCAAATTATAAATTGAATATACTTAGAAACTATTTAAAATAATATATGCATTTTAATAAATAGCTCCTTTTTGTACTTATCGGCAACACATCGTCCTTTTCCAATCCTATTCCTTTAAATTCAATTCGACTCCACAGATGTCTTGTCTTCTTATATAATTTACCAACAATGCGACCAAAACTTATTATTAAAACGATCGTTTTCCTCCTAACCGAGCATTATTAAACTCCTTCAACTCACCCTAACATTATCACATAAGTCCAAATGTCTTCGGGGTAGGCGTTTATATTCTTCTACCTAAACTAATTCAGTTACCCAAAATCAAATTATAATTATAACACAGCAATAAGAGTTAAAGGATCGGATCCTATGTTGGATCATCCTAAACCCCGTATTTTCTTCGAATTTTTCTTATGTTTTAGCAAGACTTGCAGATGATATATCTTTAAATCCGTCTGCGAATTAAATGTAGAGCGATTAAGAGAAAATTACAAATGATTACAGACTTTGCTATAATTTTAGATTAGTAATTGTAATCATTTGGATGGTAAGCCTTTTGCAACTGTGATTTTATTTGAAGCCTTTATTCAAAGTATGGGCTTTGGAACAAAAAGTCTACATGCCACTTAAAAATAATGTTTTCCAAGTCAGTTCGAGGACACATTTTGTGGTTTTATTAAATCACGTCGCCCTCAACTCATTAAGGTCTAGATGCCCTAGGTAATCATTAATGCCTATAACATTACCATAAATACGATAGGGCTACAACAAAAAACACAAAACGATACAACTAGTATTTACAATAAAGCAAAGGATATAGAAAAAGCTCATGACTATCCACTTGCTTCGCTTGACATTTAGAAGATTCTTTCATCAGGTCTGAATTCGCGCTTGGGCAATAATTATGTTCACCCTCGTGTAAGTGAAATAATTAATAGTTTGTCTATTCTCATTTACATTTGCCACGGGATTGTCTTGGGACGTGACTGTTGTATAGAAAGCCGTTTTAAACCTTTCGATTCGACTTGTGTAGAAATTGCGACGATATCGTCAGGTATCGTTTTGTTTCTGGGAAGAACTAGTTTATTTTAAACGTTTTAGTTATTTAAGTGAATTTATATTTGTTACTTTCCATAATATTTTATTTATTCACAATCAAATGTTGTCAACGATATCATTAGATAGTATTATTAGCATAAGAATATTTCATATTTCAATTATCTATTAACAGAGTTATACGATCCAGAGTTTATAATCATAGTTATCATAGTCATAATAATCAGAATAATCAGAGTTTAAGATCATCTAATAATTCAAAGAGTATGTCGTTGAACATCAATAAAATGCAACGAAATAACCTCAAAGAGCAAAACGCCTCCACCGTACACCCCGAAGTCCGGAAGGTGTCAGTGCTTTTTATCACCTTTCTTCCATCCAAGACGTCTAATTACACACGTCCCGGCCATTGTGCGCATGAATTATTCAGCTGCGCGAGCGCACCCGACGGAACGGTCACACAACGGCGACGCGAACACCGCTAGATTTGTTTTGCTACTAGTCTTTCCATCTGGCTCTGGTTGGAATTAATAAAATAAAAAAATTAAGTAGCCCTATAAATGCCCTCACTGAGGAGCACAGACCTTTAACAGGATACGAAAAAGATTGATCCATACGCTTCTGACCCACACTAGGAAACTCTTTTTCGCAAAGACCAGTTCACTTCTTCACTGTTTGAGGTTTAAGTCATACTATGTGAAGCTTCACCATTGACGATTGTTAAATGACAGCTCATCTCACCCAATAATTGCGCTCTGACTGTTTTCTTTTTTCTCTCCTGTCATGATTAGACTATCAAACCATTTCTTATAATAGGTATGTATAAACTCATACACTAACCCGTGGAGGTGGTCATCGTATGGAGTGGGATTGTGATAAAATACAGGCAGACAAACTGAAATCCATTCCATATAGCACCAGATACAATCTCAACCGTATGTTGGGAGAATGACCGTAATATTGTGTCCTCATAAGAGAAAATGCGGAAGCAAACTTATATGAAGAAGACATAAAAGAAGTGAGTTTGCAAGAAGTAGTAGTAGGTATAGGTACGTAATAAATCTTGATCTTTCGACTACATTAGTCGGAGAAAGGTAGAACGGTTTCCCCTTTCACGTAATAGCATCATAGAGGAACTCTCAGATATTTTCTAGTAAATACGATCATTTTGATTATGAAGTTTGATTTACGCCTGATACTTCGCCGGGATTCATTGACTATTCATACAATTGTGTCTTTGGAATTCCGGCACATACTGGAGTCACGGAGAAAAGAAACTTGATTAAAGAAACTGTTAACTTCAGCTACTGAATGATGTTCCTGTACCTCATATTAATTGTGTCTCTCTCTATAGTACCTATTTACTCCTTGAATTGCTAGTTCCTGGTGTGTTGTGTCTCTTCAGTTCAAGTGTGATTTACGCATTTCATTTCAAAAGATCTAATCGTAAATCTGAAAAATAGCTCTACGCCACCGAATCATTTACGCCAATTCACACGATCTTTATTTATAACCAACAAACACAATCAATAAAAGTACATTTTGATGTCGTCCAGATTGTGATTATCCTTCAATGCAAACGTTTATACAAATTGTACAAAAAATGCAATTTGATAACTAAATGCGTTACGACTCTGTACTTGATTACTACTTTGATATGATAATAATAAAAGTAAGACTGATCAGCAATTTCGATTGATCTTCCATGGCCTCCTTGTCCGTATGAAACATAGATGACAAAGGAGATATTAAATATGATTCTCAAGGCTGTTTAATGTTTTGATTATTTGGTCGAACATGCATATGACTAAAACATACTTATAATAGTACAATTTATACCATGATGAATTGATGACAGACAAGCAATGATGACACCACAATGGACTACCTTGTAAGTGTCAGAGTCGTCACGAAATCTTCAAACAATCGTGTGCAATTAGAGGCGTAAATTAAATTTATTAAAAAAAAAACGTAGTGATTATTTGTCAGTAGTGAGGTCTCGTCAAAGTTAAAAGTCAATGTTACGAAGAAGCTCCGGGTTAAAAACTGTAGTTATTATTATCAAGAAGGTTATGTTTTCTTATTATAGCAATAAAATTTAAAGTTAATCAATGTCCAAAATATCATTTGTGCGTTGGTCGAATGTTAATAATTGTTATTTGGCCAAGAGTTCTTATCGGTGTAACCCATCTTCTAAGGACCCACAGTCTAACATCCATAAGGGCTTTATTAACGACCAATCAAATGGCTGCTCAAGCTGCCACCTTAATGAGTTGTGGCATAGTTGTGATAAATAATTGAATTGTTTACTACTGTAGCCATCTCCCAGACACGACTTATGCCTTCTGCCCCGATAATTCTAATGTTACATATTAAATCACTAATCCATCACCACGGGCTTATCCAAAAAATCTGATAGTTCGAATACAAGTCATTGGGTAGTTATCACCAACAGCAAGCCAGTGATGCATTGCTGTGATCAGACAACGGATAGAGGCCAAAAATTCAATAAAGCAGACCATCTGATCACGAACGAAGCTCAATAGCTTGATCTGTCGTGAGAACCAACTTCACCGTAGAAGACAACTTTTACAAGTTAACAAATTCAAAAGAAACCACCCATTTTGGATTGGTCACGCAATTTGTCAATCCACCGTCACCGATGATATTCGGACTATCGATCGAACGAAGGCCATTTTATGTCAATTGAGATAAAAAAAGCTTTTTACGAGTGCCGCTCGCGTATTAGTTACTATTATATTAATTGCGATGACAAATCCATTAATTTAAATTGCCTTCAACAGGTTCTTTGACGTTTCTCCGATAAGAGCGTTCATATTGCTTTTAAGTTCACGTTTATTTTTAATGGCATGTTGTAAATTAAGATGTTTCTACTGGTTGCATAACTAAAGTGTCGGATACTTGTTGTACAAAATCGAAAGCTGAGTGTTTATGCAAAATAAAAGAGATGCATGCATCTTTAAATTACTTTAGTCACATACATACCTTTAACCTTTTAGGAAAGTATTCTACTCTTACCAAGACATCGTTACTAAAAAATATGATAAAAAATACTATGGGATATCGTTCTGTTTGCAAAATAAATTACGGTTTATTTGATAGCTGGGTTAACAAATGTAACTAATCTATTCAGTTGCACCACGCATAATTCTAGGACACACGCAGATGAAACTCATAGCCCTACTTGTTTGGCGGGCAAACGTTAATCCAAAATGGTGAATAGTAATCGATAAAATTGATAGCCCTAGCCTAATATTTATCGATTCTCCGCCCGGGCCCGTGACACGACAAATATTTTCGTGTCGAATCGAAATGGGTGCAATTAGGTAGCATTCCGCGGCTGCTCTGTGGAATCGGCGTAATAATATAAGAAATAGTGTGTGAATTTAAAATTTTATTACGTCGACCTCTAGTAAAAATTTCGTGAACAATTTACAGTTTTATGAAGCTTAAATGCTTAAATAAGTATAAGCCCTGGATTAACCAGTGCATGTATAATACAATAGGTATTATTGTTGATAATAATAATATTAAGCCAGATTAACGGATATATGTACAGGTTATTTCCTACTTGATTATTTGCCTATACAAATCTTGGTGAGCTAGTCCAACAACAAGCAGCCGCAGCACGGCCACGCACCGAACAATGCCCATTTACAAAGAAAACCATTTACCAGAAAATTACACAGCAAACCTTCACATAATGTACCTTGCCGCCAGTCCAGTGCCCCTGCAATCTTGGCCGCAGAAGCACCACCAGTTTCTATTGGACGAGCTGAATCTAGTCAACAATTACTTACAGCGACAAACGCAGTCGACCGCAACATCCGTATGTAACGCAACGTGTCACAGTCTAATGAAAATTCAACTACAAAAGATGAAGAAGACGAGTAAAACAAAATAATGCAGAAGGGTTAACTAGACTGTGGTGATGAAGACGTATTCGTAATGTTAGTGAGCGTGGTCACGGTTTGGTGGGTGTTTGCAACACTTTGTCTGAGGAGGTTGCGATATAGGCGGTGTCGCCGGCAGAAGGCACAGTTGCGTTTACCTAAATGGTCGGTGGAGTAATGCGTTGGCATTGTTGTATCAAATTACGCAAGGGAATATTGGAACGAATTTGCGCGTAGAACAAAGGGGGACAGACAGAGTACGAGTACTTGGGCATACCGACCACACAGAAACATAAACAGTTAAATACAGGAACATGACAATGATATGTGGTCCGACTGATTTCTGTACGGCGACCGTTTCAACTTGTCGTCTGTAGACGCCGCTCATGGGCTCGTATGTCGCTTATGGTGTAGCCGACAACTATTGGTGTCCCTCTCTTACTCACATGTTATGGTGCTCCTAAACGAGCCATATTCAACTGCAGTATGTAGCCGGCAACTATTGGTGTCCCTCTCTTACTCACATGTTACAGAAAGACACCTGCAAAGCAAAACCTGGCCCGTTTAGGAGCACCATTAGAGAAAGACATCAATGATGGCCGGCCACATATTGCAGTTAAAATATGGCCCGTTAGAAGCGCCTTTATGTAGCCAATATTCCTAGTGAACATCCTCGCGCTTCGAAAGCATGTTAGTAGCATCTATATTAATAATTCCGTCGAGGGGTACGGTAGACTCAATCAAAACCTTACCTGAATAATAAAACATAAAAAAATATAGATTTCGAGTCGACAACATATATCCGCAAAATTCGGATTGTCGAGTATTTTGTTAAATTCTAATGTTACTGAACAGACAAATCGCAGGCGCCATATTGGCCACGTAACTTAGAGCCATAGACAATGGTCTCTTCACACATGTCTTCTAGGGTTAGAAACCGGTAAACTGCGTTTATTTGCGGTTGCATTCATGTTCTTTTTCTGTATACGATTAGTACATAGTGTAGATGTAGCTTAATGTTTTAATAGAAGAAAATGCCGATTCATAGTTCACAGACAAAATACCGTGCCATTCATTTCTGTCACAGAGAAAGTAATCACATTTCTGTTGGCAGAAGCCAGAATCATTGAGGAAGCCAGTGAAAAATTGAATTGAGTGCAAGAAACAATATTATGCCGAAAATCGTAAGTATTTCATTTGTGCCAGGCAAGATCGCATTCTTTCAGCGTGGTCTTTCATAACATTTTGCATTTGCAGCCGATTCCCTTGCATTTGGCAAACATTGCCACAATTGTGGAAAATGGATGCAACGAAGGGCTCTTCGTAAAGATGGTGAGTAACTGTATGAATTTGGTTGTATGTTTTCTTCTGTGGATTGTAAGTAAGACTCAATAAGTACTTATTTACTTCCAGTGGCATGCAATTTCTGTAAAATCAAAATATTTGCGAGAAACTGCAAACAATGGCAATGGTGCAGTCGATGTGTCGAATGTGACAGCATCATACTCGGTAAGGGTTTCAATAAACAAATAATAATACATAGCCAAATACTGAACGGATACAAATAATTGATCGTTTAAATACCTACCTTGCTGGAAATGTAACTTGACCCCTGATTAACCACGTTGTATCATCAGTTTAATGGTTCTAAAAATGCCACTAAATAGGGTGACATTTAATTAGCTGACCATATTTTGGGGAATGGTAGTACCCATCATTATGAACAACTTTCCCCATGAAACATATAGTCGCAAATGAAAAAATTTTTTCGTCTTCCAGTACATTGCCCCGATCAGCTGAATTCAAGTTACTATGGGAGACCCAAAAAAATTGTTTTTTGCGACCATACGTTCCTTGGGGAAAGTTGTTCATAATGATGGGTACTATCATTCCCCAAAATATGCTGTATAGATAAATTGTATGATAATGTTGTTCTAATGTTGTTGTTGTAGTAAAAATGTTGTTCTTTATTGTGTTATTAACCATACTTACCTTCCAAAGTAAATAAAAAGACTGGGAGCTTTATAACAGAGAGGTTTACCGAGAGTAAACCTTAAAAACTATTTGTTTTGTTAATTAAAGTTCGTTTATTTTAAGGTTGATTTTAAATTAAAGTTATTTAAGTAAAAACATTTGTAGTTTTAATTTACAATATTTATTAAACACAATGAACGATGCTAAACGAATCTATGCTTTGCTTTGCCTTTAATATTCCTTGAGAACCGATAACTACAGAAATATCTACCTTCATTTTGTACCCACATTCACATTTTACCCGAGCCCGAGCGAAGCCGGGTTTTCATCTAGTACTATTATAATTAGGCACAGGCATACATTGCTTCTGGCCCACACTAGAGTACCCGTCGTGCAAACAAAAAACAGTAACGTCACACACATAAAAGCATCTAAGTCCTGGGGTTTTTTTTCATCCCCAGCCGGTATTTGAATCCGGGAACTCTCGCTTGTGAGAGGTAGAGACGCGAACCTCAATACCACAGAACCAGATTAGGATATCTAATGTAGGGTACCTAATTTTACTGTTTTCATCCATCATGTTTGTTTGTTTGTTTGTTTTAAAATAACATAAAATAAAATACAATCGAACAAAACTAGACTTATTTCAAAGATTAAACTAGAATTGCGGTTGGACAATGATTTGTTTGGTTTTTACCAGACTAGAAAAGCGTCTACAAAAAACTTATTACTATAATTTTAAAATACGGTGAGATCTATGTTGTGGATGAACTAGTCTATTAAATAATTTAAATATGTGCGACAATTGGATTTGTTTCACTTATTGCAGGTAGTTCATCGATCATGAATTCCAATGTTAAGTTACTTAACCGGTTAACCGGTTCCGTACTTATTTTAAGTTTGACTTTTTTTTCATGTAAATATACTTTCCTTTCGCCTACCAGAGCGAACGCTGCATCGTAGAAAAATTCCACAGTAGGGCGATCCGCAAAACAACATTCTTCAAAGGAAGACCAAATTCTAATAATTAATTTATTGTTCTAACGACTTTGAGCAACCTCAAGCGCATTCTTCAGTCGACACAAAATTCGAAATTAATTTTATCGCTCTTTCCTGCAGGGCCGGAGGATCACTCAAATCTTTTTGGGTCACTCCCAACAAATGTCATCGAATTGTGGAAGCTCGGCTGCTCTATCTGCCAACTCAATTCACAAAATAGAAACAGTTTTTTTGTCAAATATACATCTTAACTTAACTTACTACTAAAAACAATTAAATTAAATAAAAAAATCCTTAAGGTCACCGCCGCCGTCGAGTGGCAGGGTGCCCAACATGCTGGCACCATTACCTCGCTGTATCGCTGGGCTAATTCTCTGAGCGAGGTAAGTAGCTAGAATCACCTGACGCTTCGACGAGTCTCTTTGGAACCTCCTTAAAGACTCGCCGAGCGCCGGTCCCCCACGGCCCGAGGGTGTCTACGCCAAACGGCACAAATACGTAGCCCTCCCCAAGCGCGGCATATTTGCGCCGTTTCAAACCATCCGCAGAGTCCATCCAAATTGGCTTTTTAATGTTTACAGGACTTATTTTTTTCGATAATCGAATGAATATGTTTGAAATAAAATCATGGTGATGCGGGTCACCGGGGCCAACCGACGGGTAAAGTAAAATTTATGTATGGATTCTGTTTCTCTAGGACATAATTGTTGAATAATCATACCATTTCCGATATGAGGTATTTTTTTTAAACAATCGCTGTCCTGTTGTTCCATGGGAATAACCCGTCTGTTTGGGTAATAATTTAGGAACGGGACAGCTCTTGTCTGATTTTTGAGCGAAATTTTTGACATTCCGTCACCGCCCTCAAAATGTTATGTTGTAAGGGAAAGCTTATATGGATCTGTCTTTAGAATGGAATAGAATGTAATCATAAGATACCATAAAACCTTTATAGTAAGTCTATTTTCATTTCATTACCATAGTTTTCCGATTGTCTGAAATTAGTTATTTGCAAATAGTAAGCTTCTTATACTTCCATTTTGTTTTTAAATGTTTGGGTCTCAAAGTGGTCTCAAACCATACCATAAACAATGAACACCACCAATGAACAATGAGCTTATACCTTCTAAACCAAGTTTGACAAGGATGATTGTTTCTGTCGCCTATCAACATTTAATAAACGATAGAACGTGAGTTTACACTAGACTCAAGTAATTTTGACAATTTCATACGATTTCATACAAATTTTAAAATGTTTTACAAAGTTTACTCTAGCTTAGCGCTAACTTGCGTTTTAGCTAGTAGCACTAATTCGTGCATTTTCTGGGACAACGGCCGGTGTAACACCTTACACTCAAATCTGATAGCATCTTTATCTTTCCCCTGACCTTCGTCGTCCATGTGAACTCAGGGGGGCTATTCTAAGCCGTCGACCGCTGCGACGTCCGCGCGTCCCCACGGCCATGGATTTGCATAATAACACCCCACGCGTCTCACATCACAAACTTCACCTGGGGCGAACGACTTTTTTGACATATTCCTTCCTTTTGTTCCATGGATTACTTGGATATTTGGAATAAGTAAGTGATTTGGGGCAGCGCTGGTGATTTTTGTGTTTTGTAGCGTTTGATGAATTTATGATTGTCTTGTTTAATTTCAGGTTTTATACCTGAAATAAAAAGATTATTATTATTATTATATGATTAATGTTCTTTTACTTTTTGAGTTGGAATTGTTTCTGGCTGATAATATTTCTGGTTATCCCAAATGATTTTCTACTCGAACAAAAAGTAAATGCCGTTAGTAGTGCAAACAATATAAATATCCCATTCAAACCATTTTTAGATTATTTTCTGATTTTCTTTTGCATTTCAGTGATTTTTTATAATTTTTGAATTATGTCCATATTTTGGCTACAATATTTGAGTAAAGAAGTCAATCACAGCAGAACAGTGATATCTACATTTACCGCCACGAGTATTACATTAACGACATTGAAAAACCATTCTTCCGAACACAAACCTATCGATTTATCTTGAAGCGCACAATAAAACAGTGCTTCAAGCACAAAATGTAGGTAGGCTGTTGGCTGTTGGTTTTAATTCTAGTAGTTTATTCTCAATCCGATCTCTAACAGGTGCAATAACAAAATAAGTTCCAATTTTATGAAGTATTTCGTATTATTTAAGTATTTCGAATTATATATTATATAATTCGAAATACTTAAATGAAGTTGCTCTGAACAGTATCACTTCTTTACACTAAACACACATCCAAAATGTTACTATTAGGATATTTCGGAAATACAGTGGGTACCTATGCTTATAATATCGGTTTCATTGTTAAAGTTGCTCAGAACGATGAGTTTCACACTTTCACATACGCATTACTCTGAAATTCCATTTTCCATCTCAACTCTTTTTTACCTCAGAGGTAAGCAATTAAGTGACAATATTTAACCCATACTCCATAACCTCCATAACTCCATAGCTGCAGCGATGGGCTAGCCTCCTGACACGCATAATGGAGTGCTGAATAACTGGTTAAAAGATGACAGGGAGCACTTATCCATCGGAGAGCACATAGATACATTTTCCTTTGAAACACAACTGACCAATTTACGGGCAACGGGGGACGAGGTAAGAGAGCTGTGGTGGCTGTGATTAGTCAGCCGCTGCGAAACTGTCTGGTGGCCCGTCATCGTACATAGGTTGCGTATGCGAACGTTTGTTGAATACAGCAAACGTTTGTCGAGCCGCATTCCCCCGCAGGCGCAGTCAATTAGATATTTAGTCTCTGAAAGATACTTATTGTGCCTCTGCCACCCCCAACCGGAAAAGGTCTGACCTATGTTATGTTAATATTGAGCCCAAAAAAGAAGATACGAACTGTGGGCAGAATGCGCTATGAAACAAAAACTTTACTCTTGGAATAAAAGAACCTCTGGGTCATCCGATTACAGAACTGAGATCGGATTGAGACACTCCCAACTTACCCTCACAGAACGTTCGAGAACTAGCAGCAGTAATATCTCGGAGGAGGCCGCGGTATCGCAAGATCAATGCGCGTAGAACAATCCGCATTGTGCGCGGCAGCCGGCGGCGCGCCTGTCATTGGGTGGGACCAGGTTCGAAGCCCGGACCATAATTCAAGATAAGCCAGGGGTTGCCTAGGTTTGTATGGTGTTTCGTGACAGATTTACACGCGTATGCGATGTAATTTTGCACATTAGTCGCATGGCTTGGGTCTTTTTGTTTTAAGATTATGTGGGAAAGGATTTGAGGTAGTAATTTAATGGATTATTTATTGAAATTGGATTTAGTTTGCTAGAGATTGTCAAAACTCGTGAAGATAGTCAATACTATTACTACACTGACTTGATAGAAAACTCTAATAACGTTCCATGGATCAGAAAATCAATCCCGTTAAAAAAACCTGTTGGTTCGACTGTCTAACCATGCGTGTCGAACCAATCACTCACAGAGATGTAAGTGCCAACATGCCAGTTTTAGACAGACCAAAACTTACAAACCCTTCCTAATCCAGCAAAGATCCAGTCGCAACCTTCCTAAATAAAAGGGACTCTTTACTTCCTATCTCCGGAACTCCTCAAGCCTTAACAGCCCTTTCCTGAGCCAACATCAGTTCAGCACGAGATAAATCTCAACTTGTGGACAAGAGTGAAAGTTCACCTATCGCGGATTGAGCCCGCGGCTCTACGTATTTACCGGACTATTCTGGGGATCGCGATGGCAGTCGCATCGACGAGGGCTGTTATCGCAAACGCGGATTGCCATTAAATTTCTCTGCGAAAGTTTATTTGGTATAGATAGACTCCTTTTCTCCCCGCGACCCAGAATGGGGAGAGGCGAAAAGAGGACAGGCAGACAGCAGCAAAAAGAAGGCCGGACCAGCCACGTGGGGGATGCACAGAAATGGCTGCGGGTTACATGGATAAATCTAACCCGTGGTTTGCTCCCCTGCGATTGCCTCATTAATCATTTGTCGGAATGAATTTGGGTTGAGGTGGGATATGTCCTGGAGATTGTAGATAGACCTCTAGATTATAGAGGCAAGGTAGGTTCCTACTTATAGTGGATATTGACGTTGTGGAGTGAAGTGGATTTTGGATTTACCCAGATTGAAATGTTACGTTAAGAAAAAACTCACTTCACGCCTGTTGAAACTGCTTGATATCTGATAGCTTCCATTTTTGAATTTTCTTGTACTCTATCGTTTTTCATACCCAGATCTTCAGAATAATCCTCCCTGGGTCGATCGGCGGCGCGACTACGGACGACAACCGATAGAGCATTAACGATTTATAGCTCACAGATGCTATCATTACCTGCGTCCGCGCACCCGCGCCTGGATTATGTTGTTTGAATACGTTATTAGGCTTACTGGGGTGGTATTGACATTCTTTAGGTGGGCGGGTTATCTCTTGTGAGTCTTGTGACTCGTCCATATAGTATACTAAAATGGAGTATTTTCTAAATTTCGTTAAATAAATCATGCAAAGTTGTGCCCATTTTTAGACAGTTATTAATACTTAATTTTGCCTTACACTGGCTAGCCCATTGCCACAGCTGTGAATATTATTTTGTAGAAATTGTTTGTATGGGTTATAGAGGTAGATGAAGTCAAAAATAAAAATAAAAACAGTAAAATAATACCTGTGCCAGGAGAACCCGCTCTTCCGGGAGTCAAGTCTCAGAAGAATGAGTTATATGAAGATGAAGAGCTCTGTTGCGTTCGTGGCTCCGCCTCTCAAGCAAGAGTTCCCAGTTTCGAACCCGGCTGGAGAGGAAAAAATAGAATCCCGAGTTCTTGGAAGTTTATTGTGTATGACTTCGCTGTTTCTGGTACCCACGAAACAAGGGTTATTCTAGTGTGTGGTTTGATAAAATGTACGTGAGTGTATATGTCTATGTTTATGTAAATGGTCTGGAAGAGACTAGACCCCAAGATACAGGGATTCCTAGTGTGGCTTAACCAAAATGTGAATCTTTTAAATGAAATAAAGAAATTCATCCATTCATGTATTAGAGAATTACAATCGGTTACTGAATTAAAAGCTCATCGCTGAATCCTAAAGAGATGTGATCCTGATTGGTGATTGGCATTACTGGGTACAATTGTGTCTCCACCTCGTATGGGAAATAACGTGATGATTTGTTATGTTAAACAACATATCTAGTGATTACTCCAGGATTCTTAAGAAAAAAAAAGCAGCTGATGTATCCAAATAAGTTCTAGGTCGAGCCTTTTTGTTTCAAGAATGGTTTTATTACTCCTAAGTACCTAAGTTCAAATAAAACTAAGAACATATTATACCAACTTAAACCTTACCTTGTAGCAAAGTAGCAGTTACTGACCGCTGGCTCAAATCTGACGCCCATATTCCTGACTCGAGAAGTCGAGACCTACGGAGAAACCTAACTAGCCGCAAGGTCTGACGAGTAATGGAAACAAAGGAGGTGGCTCCACCTGTCCCTTTTCTCTTCAACTCAATAAATCATATTTCCATCAAACACCTATTGCTTGCTCCATTCCACACATACAAAATAGTCTGGGCATTTGGCGATATTTAAGTAAAATTTTCCAACACAACTTATTACATTACACATATTTACCACAAAACTAACATGCCGATCAAAAAGTAAACATTTAAAAAAGGGTATAACAATGATGACACCAAGATAGTCCGAAGACTTAGCGATGATAGCAGGGAAACAATGGACGCGGCTTGCACAGGACTGAGTCAAATGGCATGAGGAGGCCTCTCAACATTAGAGGCTGATGATGATGATAACTATAAAAAGAACAAAAATAACAGAAGACGCCTATGCACAGCATGACTTCTCTCCTAAGAATCTCAGTTTTCCAGCCTTTCACTACGGTTTTCCTCAAACCACCGCCCCAGCGCCTCCACTACCATCTCAACCCGGAAGGGCCGTACTAAAGGGCACACCACACGTCCGCCCCACGTGCCTATCAGCGACATCTACCGCTCCGAGCGAGTATTGTGAGGTTATTTATTGGCGTGCACTAACAACCCTCTGTACTGGTAAGTCCGAGCGGTCAATGGTATGCAAAGTTGTTGGGGAAGGTCAGGTTGCTATCGTCTTTGCGCATGGGCATATTCTTTTTATTGCATAGAACAATGGAATACAGACTTTTAAAGGCAGAAAAATTACTTAACGGCAATAAAGATTTTCTTCTAGTACCTACTACACTATCTGATGTTCCTTAATTTCCTTGCTTAGATGTCAAAATACTGATACTGGACTGAGGCCCGTAGTAACAGACCACTTTCAGCTTTGAGAATTTTGTAAAATCTGACATTTGCGCGGTTTTCTCAGAGCTAAAATTAAGTCGTTTTAATATTACGGGCCTCAAAGATGGAGGATCAGAAAATAATTCCTAATAGTTACAATCAACGTAATTGTAAAGAAAGCTACAAATCAGGAAAGTAGTCTGACCATTTCCGTTCTTGATATTTGATAAACCTGGTTTGGTACTTCTTGATTGATACTTTGAACTAAAGTAGTTGTTAAAACGTTTTGTCAAATCAGTAATAGTAATTCAGGAAACTTTGTCAACCCAAAGTGCAGCCAAGCTCCCAGGACCCCATATCACTTCCTCGTCCCCGACTTACTTTTAATTGCGACCCAATGAACCAACACTAATGCCTCTTCCTTTTCCTACCCTCATAGAACTTTTCTTTCCTTCCCTTCACATCTTACGAACCTGCAATCAATAATAGTTCTTAGTATTCGGTATTTTGGTTCATGGTTGTTGGAGTCGTTAGGCTTTGGGGTCCCAATCAATAAGAACGAAACGTTAATTGACTGACAAGCAGCTGATGTTTGTCGCTTGATTTTTGGGAAAACTGAGGTAGATTATTGGGTGCAGGGTTTTGTTGTTCCATGCAGATTGTTAGTATGTTTCTGTCTGCACACAATAATAATCTGTGATTGAATAACAACATTTTCCTCAGAAATATGTCCGATTACCTTGGAAGTCTATTGCATGATAAAACGAAGGAGCTTCATCAAACAAAATGTGCTAACTAAAACGTAAGATATAAATATCTGTGTAAATAATAGTCCTTTTTAACTACGAAGACATACATAACTAGGATACGTAGTAACTATTTCTAATGTTCTGTGCTAAGAAGACCAAGTACCTATATAGCTTTGGGATTATTTGGACTAAAAAGCTTTTTTAGCTAGCTAGTTTTTCGTTTGCACTCTAAAAAAATAAATTACAGTACGTTTCTTTAAGAAAAGTTCTTCCATAATAATGGGAAATCACATTCCCCAAAACTCGGTAATCTGATTAAATTTTACTCCGTATTTGGATGCCGTCCACAGTCTAATAAACCGCACAGCTTCAGTCCAAATTATCCGAAATCCCGACCACAGAACAAAATTACTGTAATCTCGACAGGCTGCCGTCCTGCTTGCCGAAGATTGTGCCGAGTGACAAGTCAGAATGTGCGGCACGCATTCCGGACACATCTTCCCAAGTTCCTGCTTCAGAAATGCCCTTTGAGTATTTCTGTTGAAGGGGGTGAGGGGTGGGGATCTCGTCTCATCTTCATTTTGACACAGATCAAAGAGTTAGTTTTGATTTGTGACCAAAATCTTACATAGTAAAGCTAACGATAAGCATTACGTACATACCAAAGCGTCACGCTTTTTCTCATTGAGTATGGCAGAGGAGGCACAAGGTTGGCTTTAGATTACTGTAGTCGCAAAATTACACTCTGTCAATAACGTTCTGGTGCTGAACGCAGTATTTTTGTTCTGGAATTGTTCGGCGTATTTCGTCATTGTCGTCACCATTAATTAAATCTTCATCTTTAGCCAAAGGTCGTAAAAATCATATCCCAAATTCTCGATGTAAGAAGTAGCAGGTTCTCGCGTTGGAAAGATAGTGGAAAGATACAATCAAAGCATCTGCAATTACTGACAGGTAAGCAATTCGAAGAAGTAAAATCAACAAACAAATTCTGAATTACCTTTCTACGTCTATGACGACAATATGTCGTCAAAAAGTAAACACAGTTCAAATTTTATGCTTGCTTCTCATGCAGGAGGTGCAGGTTCGAATCCCGGTGCTGGCGGCTGACCATGTACCAATGAGATAAGTCATTTATCTTAAGTACGTTATACGGACACTCTAACGGTGATGGAAAAAATCGTGAGGAAACCTTCATTACTCCATAGCTGCGGCGATGGGCTAGCCCCCTGTCACGCAAAATGGAGTGTTAAATCACTGGCTGAAAGTGGGCACAATGGTGCCCCTGCCACCCCGTATGGGAAAAGTCATGACGCTATGTGTTACGTAGTTCAAATTCTACTGACATCTGAGACCCACCAAGGTTCCTCCCAACTCCATTAATTCCACAATCATTGCCATTCCTTGCCCGCCAAACATTCAAGTAGCAATCACCGACCCCTTACACAAGGGCAGTCACACACTCCTTCCAAGTGATCTCACATAAGGGCCGCGGCACACCGTCTTCCGAGTAATTTGGCACGACACACGAGATGTCAAATGACGAGAGGCGAAGAAATGGCCCTCGGAAAATAAAGCGGGTCAGGTAGAAAAACAAGTTAGCCGCAGGACAGGGTGCGGACTTAGGAGGGGTAGAACTGTCGCCCGGGCGATTTTCTTTTAGCTACAATTTCGCAATTTCGTGTCAATCAACAGTATTGTGATTTTATGTGTTTACACAGGAAGGGTGTCCGAATTAAGTAACGATATAGTATAGTACAAGTAAGTACTATCCAGAAATTAAATAATAATTCTCACAAGGGTTTAAGAGTTAAACTAAATAGGTACTAGTTCTGGCAAGGGTTGCAAATCTTAATAGTGAATGTATAGATAGCTACCTCTATATATCTCTGTATTTCTTCCAGTATAAAGCTGAATAATTATGACAAATATACCAACTCTTACAGAGAATAACCATATATCACATTTACTACCCTCAAGAATCTAATAAAGTTTTTTTCTAAAACTCGCATCATGGCTATCACCATAAACACAGTCCCGAAAACGAAAGACACATGTCCTTAAACCGACGACGTTAAGTGCTAGGGTAAGGACACGCTCGTCCCAGGACCGGATTACGGTGAAGAAAAATGGCCAGCGTGTTACCTCAAATTGCCACAATATTTGTTGTTTCTCTACGTGCCGTCTTGCCGCATAAAAGATGACAAACGGGGCCACGTTTCTGACAAACATGCTTCTTCATTCTGATTGTAGTTGTAGCGAGAAAAATGTGTACTGTCTTGCGTAAGCATGTGTGTGTGTGTGAGGGTGTGTGTGTGTGTGTGTGTGTGTGTGTGTGTAGAATGTATAACGGAAGTAATGTCTTTACTGTGCCTTTGCTTGGAATTTGCTTATACTACACAGCTTATGTTGCACTAAGGTAGCAATTCCACATTCAAAACTAAAAAGACATCGGTATTTTACAAACATATAACACTGGTAAAGAGATTCAGTCAATCCCCTGGACCACTAAATCTAAAAGGATTTCAACCATTACTAATTTTGACAAATAACCACTGCATACCATTTCTTCTGTCCCCATGGTCTTCAAATTAAACCACCAGACGCGGCCAGAGATGACGAGGCAAACACCCGCCAATACTAATAGCTCTGCGCTGAGTTGTCAAATAGGGGGGCAAAATACTAAGGACTATTTTGCCCCCTAAAATAATGTTGTGTATTGATGTAGGTATATTTTACAATTGTGGGAGGTTATTATTAGCTCTTTAAAATAAAATATAGTGTTTTGTATTTAGTAAGTAAAGCTATTACCTGTCCTAAAATCTAAAATAAAATAAAATTTTATTTATTTGAGTAGTCGTATTTGCGTGCCGTATATTAAATACACGCAATATACGGCACGCAAATATTTTTATTTTATTTTATTTTACATTTTTAGGAGAGGTAACAGCTTTGCTTACTAAATACAAAACGTTTGGTGTAGTCCCGTTATGTACGAGTATGGTTCGGAGTGTGTGCGCAAATGACGAATTACAAAACGGTAGGATGATGTTCTAACGTAAATGGGCAGCAAAACGTAATGATATTATTACAAGATACCTAACGTAATGATATTAATTTTTCACTCCCCAGTACATTTTGGCCTGAGTGGATCAGCTGATTTGTATGGAGAAGTGAAAAATAAAGTTGCTGTGATCAAATCGGTTTCATAGTAAAAGTGGCTCAAAATGATGTCCCTGACAAAGTAGTTTCTCATTTTGCGTTAATTCATTTGTACCTTGTATTTTATCACGTAGTTATACAAAGTATAATCTGAGTTTGTAATCCAAGAAAAGACATAGCACTACTTTGTCACATATTACTGTTACTCTGGATCATCGCTCCCAATTACCAACATACATAACATCCATACGCTTACCCTCAAGTGCAGTCACGGGTAGTCACGACAAAATTGCGACAATCATTCCCCGATCAATCACCTGAGTCCGTCCCGCGGCGACAGATGTCGTGACGTGGAGAATTCGGCGCGTGTCGACCGACGGTAATTACATCCCTCTGGTTGTTTCGCAGAGTTCGATCTCAGTGTATTGGAAAACACTGTTCTATCGATCGTTTGTCCCCCTTACTGTCCAAAAATGTCCTGATGAAAAAATACAAAGACAAACCTTTGAACTTTAGTCTCAAGTCAATCTAAAGTGCATACGGTACTTACACCCTACAGCTAAATAGTGCAATATCAGTCTTATAGTGCTCTTCATTTCTATATTGCCACTTAACGTTATTTAGGGTGTAAAAAATCGGTATTTTTTATGCATTTGGTCGATATAGAGCCGCAGTCTAGAAAGAAAGAAGAAGAAGGAAGAAAGAAACGTTTATTACAAGGACAGAAACACATTCTCTAAAGTCTCGACTATTACACATCCTGCACAGTCGCTATGTGAGGAGCTCTAAGCATCCTTGGGAAAGATATAACCCAGATAGGTAATTTTATTATCCATTTTAAGCCCGGTAGGCGTGTTCATTATATTGTTATTTAAAAGCTGTGAAATAGCTCGACGGAGTATCGAGTACGGATCGTCACGAATTCTGCCAGAACGCGGCTACAAATGTTAGCTGATCATTGTTCCATTTGTTAGTCATTATAGTGTGATGAATTGGAGATTAATGTAGGCTGCTAGGCAACGTTACTTTTGTTCCCAGGTGACTGAAACTTTGGTTTCGCAAGTTCATTAGCGAGTATACTAGTATGTTTCTTGGTGGGTTGCATTCCCCAAAATCAGCCGGTTAAATTTCATCTTGAGATGAGATATTTACTTGAGGATTTTTTTTACCAATCTAGTAACCAACCATTCCTATGTTGCCCTCTAGAACTCTATATGTATAGCTTTGTTAGGAAATAATTACTTTGGGTTTACAAAAGAGTAACCAACCATTGCACAAATAGACAGCTATGTAGCCCTGTAGACACCTATAAAACTAAACGCGTGTGCACAAACGAACATCAAAACACAGAAGTACTGCTCGCCAGCAGTCAAAACCTTCACATTTCAAGTTGGCAAGTGAAACGTGGCCTAATGCGATACGATATAAAGCCGTAGGCCACCCGCCTACGTAGGGCGGGATAGAGCCGGACCGTCTCTTCTGGGTTGGCAGGGTTTCGATAAAGAATATTAGGCTTTGGCGTCTTGAGTTCGAATCCAGGAATGTTTACATTTGATTCTTCGATTAATCCAGAAATACGCATGATGATAATATATTGGGATCTTGGAGTTCTTCCGGCTCTTCCTATTTTTCGAGCCACAGTAACCACAGTAATTCGAGGCTGGAAATAATAACTAAACCTTTATAATTTATATAGTATACTAGCCCCATGTCTTTCAAAATTGTGCCACTACTCCACTGGGTAAACGTAGGCAGAATTGTACCTTTGCCACCGCGTATGGCAAAAGGCGTGACGTTTATTTGTTTCTTTAATTTTCACTTATTATTTTCTTCTGAAAATCCAGTTAACGTACAGAACCTTCAGCATGGGTTGCAGAAAAAACCTGTTCGTGTAGTACAATAAAGAAATAACGAAACACCGAACTTTCTAGGCCAGCAAACCTAGAACCGGATGTTTTTCCACAAACCCTATTCCATCCTCCATCCACCGCAACTCTTGCGCAGCCCTACCCGACTGCTCTTACAGCCCGCAGCGTTGGGCCTTACGCGGACGCATCAACGTAATAATTTCTTAATGTCATGCACTTGCACAGGGAATTATTGTTTTGTATTAGAATAATGCCTCGCTCAGATTGCGGTTCGGATTAGACGGAGGCTATGCCTTGTTGCGAATGTGAGTATGGATGTGACGCGGGGCGGGCAAGAGATTGCTGAGACCCTGTCAATGCCGGAGGATATCTTTTATCCATATTTTGACATTACCTCGCGGCAGTAGAATCGAATATGAGTCGCTAGTATAGTGAGGAAGCGATTACAAAATTTGGAGTTCGGTTGTAGCAATTCCTAGTCTTGAACAGTGGAAGTTTATTTGCTCTTCTTCTCCCACAGCGTTCTAAAGTAGAGACGAGGCAAAAAAATATGGGTTCTGTGTAAATTATACAAGGTGTAAATGAATGAACGCAAAATGAGAAACTACTGTGTTTGGGACATCATTCTGAGCAACTTTCATTATAAAACCGATTTGATCAGAGCAACTTCATTTTTTACTGGCTTGCTCTTTATCACGAATTATCACTAGCTTGTTTATCACGAATGTCAGCGTAACTTTGCTTTCCCATAAACATTATTTTATCAATTTTGCTCGATAGAAAATTCTCCTGAAGTTGCCAGAAAATCTGTCTGTCACAATGTTTTATTTTACAATTTCGTTCTTCTAAATTTGTGTTCTTGTTATTTATCTAATCATTATAAAAATGGCACAGTATGTTCCTCAGTTAGACTTGCTTAGCTTGGCTTTAACCTTTTTTATTTTTTATTTAATTTCCTCTAAAAATAAGAAAAGGATGAAATTCTAAGTTCTAATTGCCTAGGGCCCGCCCTTAATGCCAAAGTTACCTTTGCGTTATAGAGTTATAGAGTTATATATAAAGTTATTTTTTAATAAATGTTTTATATCTTAAAACAGCTTATTTTATTTAGTTCAAAACAATTTTCGTTAAAATCATGTATTGATAATTTGATATACGCAGCATATATTTTTTTAGATTTTTAACTCTCTTACTTCAAATTAACGTTAGAGGGAGGGGGGGACATTTTTTTCCACTTTGGAAGGGTTTGTCTCTTTAACGATTTACTTTGAGGAAAAATGGTTTCAGGAACCTCAATGTCATTTCATTTAGTATGGGTATGTGAGGCGATCGCGTTTATCGCTAGTTCACTACTTTTCAGAGTGATATTTATTAACACTACAGCAAAGTCTGCAGACAGCATTACATTATCTTTACGATATTGCTCTAAATCTAAAATAGCCCATACAACTATTGTTCTACTGTCAATACAACATTGTTGTGCAAAGGTATCTCACAAAGAATTACATGCCTGCTTATGTTTTTCGAACAGCAAAACCATATTTAGCATGTTCGTAAGCAACCATAGAACATTACTTGTTTCGAAGTGCAGTACATTACGATATTTAGCGGGGCACCTAATGACTGCCATTGTCTTTAGCATTAGACACGGCTCTACCAAGACGACCTTATACTTGTGGTCTGACCAACATGAATAATCATGAGAGCTGCGGGTGAATTTAGTGTGATTCAAGAGATTCACTGTACTACTTTGTCATTTATCTATCGCCTCTGATACTCCGTGGAATAGTCTTTGTGACGTGGCGTGGAATAGTCTTTGTGACGTGGCGTGGAATAGTCTTTGTGACGTGGCGTGGAATAGTCTTTGTGACGTGGCGTGGAATAGTCTTCAATGCCTTAGGACAAAACATCAAAAGTTACGCAAAATAGGAGAACCCAAATTAAATATCTAGGGCCTTACTACAAAAAAAAACTCCCGTTCAACGCCTGTTTAAAAACCAAAAAGTATGGAATTTGACGTTTGTTTTGAGGTTAAACTACGTTTAATATTTTTTGTGGGAACAGGGCTAGTTTCTTATTCGTTTGTTTATTTGTAATCAAATTCAATTTGCATTGATTTATTGCATATCTACAATTATAATTTAATTAGTACATTAATACAAAGCACATGTTCAAAAGCGAGATTAACTGTAAAAGAGATTTCTTCCAGCAAACCAGGCGTGCTAAAGAAAAAATATAATGAAAGGGTAGGCAGAGCACATATCTAGTTTAGTTAAAATGCATAGTAGTATATTGAAATCATTAGTGCCAACTTGCATTTGCGAACGTACAAACGCAACTTAATTTTTTGGTAGGTATATTTCCCGGAAGAGTGTCCAGGAACCAGTCTAGTTCCTCAAGGTGACCGCAGCGCCCCTATAACAGGACCGCGATTTTCAGTCCCACTCAATCACACATAGGAAGACCTACGCTTTGAAAGTTACGTGGGCGAATATATGTGTGCTGCAGGAAACGTTAGAAACTCAGCAATTTATCCAGGCGCGGCCCTGACTGAAACGTGTTATTAGACGCAGTAAATGAAATCCTGTATGCTCTAAATTGAATCGTCATTTTCGTTTATGTTCGAAACATGAAAGTAATTTAATTCGGTTATTTACAGAGATCGAGTTTTTAAATGCTATATGACATCATGTATTAGAATTTCTGGCACACTTTGGGTGACGATTAAATAAAACGTAATGCAGTAGGTATGCTCGGTCGTTTCCCTCCATCTGATTTATCCTCCAACCAACCTAGTTGATCTCTCCCTTTCGTTCTCTTCTTTAGTTGATCTCTCCCTTTCGTTCTCTTCTTTTTTGTTTGACCTTCATTAGTTGATCTCTCCCTTTCTTTCTTCCTTAGTTGATCTCTCCCTTTCTCGCACTACACACATGTGTAGAATACGTCCGTCCTCTACACATTGCTTTGATCTCCTACGTCACGGTGTCATTGTCCTCTTGTCACACAGCTGACAACGACTCCGTTGACGTCACGTCCTCTTGCTGCAGCAACCCACTGCGAGGACGCTTTTGGTCTTTAGCTAGACCATAGCATCAAAAACGATATCGAAGGACCAATATTTGAACTGCGACCCTTATTGGCACCTTACAATAAAACCACGGAATGTACCTTTGGTAGTATTTATTGTCGGACCAAGGTTGGTATAAAGGCACATCGAAAACAATACAATATTAAACTTATAAGCTATTAGGAAAACACCTCACCACCGCGAGTCACAAGACTGGCAGAGCCATCTAGTGGGATTCCTAACACAGATATTGTTGGCAAAAATTGCATTCTTTGATGACGGATTGACATAAGACTGTCAAGGACGTGTTAAGCAATCGTCTAAGCATGTGTTAGGTTGTTAGGGTGTTAGGCCCCATTCCAAGCAGTCTCAATATTTTTTTTCGATTATTATATTAGCCATAACATAACAGAACAAACAAATTATACAATTTACATACTAGAACCATCAGGAATATCGCGGGACTCTTATTCCGTGGAAAATCGGGAGGTCGCTTGTGTGGGATGCGACTTGTGTCGATACGCTCGCTGGCACAGTCTCATATTATTTATGTAAAAATAAATAATTTCTCCATTGTCTACTATATAAAAAAAATAATTAATAACTACATGATGAAACTGTCACAAAGAGTTCATTGGGGCAGTTTGGAATAGATAGGCCATTAAACTTTAAATGTTCAGAATCTATAACGAAATTCTCAATTCATTCGTCTAAACAAACGCTTTCGGAAAAATGTCAAGCGCAGCTAATTCAATTACAATCCACGTAAGGCAATAAAATCGGCAAAAAGGAATGGCCAGTCGACACTTGAGGCCCTTTTCACCCTTCCAAGGAGTCCAAAGGGCTCACTCAGTATTCTTCTCACCGACCCTCCGTGGACACTCACAAAGGGAAAAGGGCAAACACTCGAAAGGACGACCGAAATAGAGAATGTATTGACTCGCAAAATAAAATAGGGTCGAAAACTTTGTACGTGCGCGGAAAAATCGTCGTGGCGTAGAATTACTTGGAGCTGTTACAAACAAATAGTGTATGTTATATACAGGGTGTAACAGAAAGGGGTGTAATAAAAATAAAGTTGCTCTGATCAAGTCGGTCCCATAGTGAAAGTTGTTCATAATGATGTCCCTAACAACCCTCTTTCGACTTGTACACCCCTTTCTGTTACACCCTGTATAATAAAGACAATATTAAAACATCTATTAGTTTATCAGAGATGGATGACTATTATATATTAATGCTTAGACGAGCTACGGTTCAAACTTGATGGTAATAATCAGTCGGTAAAATGGTAGTCACTACATACTACCGAGTATCTTTGGTTGTAGTAACCTTTATTTGATTGAAAAGTGTGCATAGGACATAGAGATAGGCTTACTCTTCTCCCAAAGTTAAGAAGAGAAAAATCATTACTTGATTTATGTACCTATACTACAGAAATAAAGAAAATACATTAACTTTATTCATTTTAAACAACTAATGGTGGTATCAGCAACTCTATCTCTATCCATAACTTTTGTGTCAAGTGGACAACGAAAGGGTGACCGCAGGTGCTCGCCTCACTCGAGAACATCTCAAATATTTGCTTTGGCGGCTTTTCCCTGGATTTGTTCACTTTTTCCCTAAACGCCACTAACAATAACCATCGGAATCCATTCAGCCAACCGGATAAAGTATGCTTTGACAAAACAAAGCCGGAAGGGGACGAAAGAATGAGATTCTAATTTTGTTGAAGTTTGCGGGTTGCGAAGGTCATTTTTGACGGTTGTTTTGCTGGTTACGGATTGTTTTACTTTTGCGAAACTAATATAATCACCAGAACACAATTTGATTCTCGAGACTCCATAAAAAACGACACTTAAAAGAATTTGTTTCGTACAACTCAACAAAACAGAGAAACATGGAGCGCAGCATTCTCGGTGTTCGGCTTTTAGACCGGATCCGGAATTCCGAGCTGCGCTCCCGGACAAAGATTGTAGATGTAGCTCAGAAGGCTGCCCAATTAAAGTGGGACTGGGCCGGTCACGTTGCTCGAATGATGCCAAATCGTTGGGCTAAGAGACTGGCTCCCAGTAAATGCAAAGAGAAAGCGTGGCCGACCCAGGAAGAGATGGAGTGATGAGTTGGGTCTATGGGATAAAGAGTGCAAGGAGACCGCTCAGGATCGAATGGAGTGGAAGAGGGGGAGAGAGGTCTTTGCCCAGCAGTGGGATATTGCAGGCTCATAATAATATTAATAATAACAACTCAACAAAAGATGGGCCTTTGAGAAAACCGATCGTCATCATACGACCTTTGATTTATTCCGATCGACAAGGACAATTTACGAGGCGTGATGGTGCACACCTACATAACTGGTTACCTACGTCTATATTAAAGTAATTGGTAACCTCGGATTCATAGACAGGAAGAAAAGTTACATCGGATTAGACTGGTCACTCAAAAGAGGTATTTTTAGTATTATTTTTAGACGACAATATCAGAAAACGATTTCCATTTCCTAGGTACTCCTCGGTAGAATGCTATAATAATAAATAATTAACCTTACCGTAACCGTAATGACGTCACGGATATGCGTGTTCAAATATTGTGACCGTGTCGTCCACTCAATTTGGTCACAAAATAAGTACAAATCAGTAATTGCTCGCACAAAAAGCCCAATAATTGCTCTACAACTTGAGCATATTACCGATGAATCGATTTCCTCGTGTTCGCAAATTGTACAAAAACGCGAACTTAATTGAATTAAGAGTCGGATTTAGTATTTATGGCAGTGTAACGAGCGTGAGAAAATACTGCGTTAGCATAACAGTGTAGAGACAAAGGAACTGATTATCGCTTGACGACTGTGCCATAATGTCACGCCTACTATTAATAAATGTAGTATCTAACGTTAAAAGCTACGAGTAGTAGAGTATAGTAGTATAGGAGTAGGTAGTAGGACCCTTGTTTATGCCTCTGCATCCTTAGGAAAGTTTAACATTACATAGATTTCTTTCATTGCTATTAGTAACACAAAAGCTCGCCTTTGTATATATTTTTTCTATCTTGCTATTTTTACTGTCATGTGAGTACAATAAAGAAATTACTAAATTACAAAATATTAATATTGTCAAGTACTGTATGTATTTAATACAGTGCTAATCTTCTGAAGTTCTGACCTTAACCTGATATGCGAGTCACTTTTATTGCCTGACAAAATACAAATAAAAATTAGTTAATTCATCATGTCATTAAAACTCTTCTTCTCTAGGACCCGTATTAATAAATCGCTCTCAGCCTTGAGAGCTATCTCAAGCACTTGAAAATGGCAGTGGCATGATTCTCGCGCCCTCGATATACGGATATCGACAGATTCCCATACAAAATCACTCGATACCTATATTGACAGATTCCCATACAAAATCACTGGATATAGGTGTAGATATCGTATATCGAATGCGCGAGAATCATGCCACAGATTTGATATGGCAAATGCGACATGGTGACACATCTGAGACAATTCTCCGAGTCGAGAGAGGTTAATTATACCTGCCTTAATCAACTTTGAAAGTATCCGTCAGGTGACATTCGCAAGAGCTAAATTTATCGTCGTCGATATCGATAATTAAATACCGAAAGACCGAAAGCCGGTCTTCTCACGGGTTCGGTGAATTTGTACGGCCATTACGAATTTGTCACATTAATTTGTTTCCGGCATTTATTGGCTTCGACTTACTTTGTTGTGGCTTGTTAGTTGTCTGAAATACCGATATCGATATCTTTCAATAAAGGAGCTTCAATAGATATAAGACCGAATTATGTAAGAAAAGTGCCACCTGACATAGGAAGGAAATGCTTAATTTTTGTCTTTTGCTCATATCATTATTGATAGTTTTCTTTAACTATTTCAAGCACTAATGAATAATGTTATACTTATCTTATACACGTACTATTATGGACATGCTATACGTGAAAAATATTACGTTCATAAGAATGTTGTGTTATGTACATTTTGTTAAATATATAAAATGAATGATGATAAATCTGAAAGTAAGCATTTATTCGCCATAAAACAAAAATGCGATTTGCTTCACTATCGATTAAATAATAACATGTCACAATACCGGTTTCAAATGTAAGCGATGTATAAAATATATAAATTAAAGAAAAAGTGGTCATCACTGGTTGTCATAAATAAAAAGATAGATCCTGGGCATCAATAAAAGTTATTCTCACACTAAATAAACTAAAGACAACATTAACTTAAAACAACTCCTACTGCCCATTACATCAAAAGATAATCTGTAGTAAACAGCTCTACTATCACTTAACACGACATTTATCACCATTTAAACAATTTCTGTCCAATAAAATAAACAGTTACATCTCGAGCTATAAATATCGATATAACACCCACAACACTAGCCATAACCGGTAAAGATAAGCGACAATGATAAACACTTCACCAATTCACACTGTTGGACATTAGAGTCAAGTCAGTCAGACATGCCACAGTCTAAAATAATTCATCTTCGGCGTTAGTTGATACTGTGAAAGTTTAAGGCAGTGTTTCTTACTTTGTTTGTATACTGTGATCGGGTAGGTGTTGTTGTTTGGTGTACAGCTGAGTCATGCACAGTACATTTAATATTGCAATACGCGATACTCAAAGTACCAGCATATAATTATTGTTTACGTTTAGTTATGTTACGATCAGCAAAACCTTATCATAACGTGGGATTGAAAAAACTTAAAAAATATATATCAGGGAATGGACGAGAGTGGCCAGGATACGGCTGATTCACTTGCCGAAGAACAGAGAGGCGTATGGAGAGCTGAAATAAGCCTCCAAAATAAAGCGGCACTATAAGAATAAGGCTGCCCAATTAAAGTGTGACTGGGCCGGTCACGTTGCTCGAATGCTGCCAAATCGTTGGGCTAAGAGAACCACAGACTGGCTCCCACAGTAAATGCAAAGAGAAAGCGTGGCCGACCCAGGAAGAGATGGAGTGATGAGTTGGGTCTATGGGATAAAGAGTGGAAGGAGACCGCTCAGGATCGAATGGAGTAGAAGAGGGGGAGAGAGGCCTTTGCCCAGCAGTGGGATATTGCAGGCTCATGATGATGATGATAAGAATAAGAAGAAACAAATTATCTCATTTATCAAACTGGGCACCCTTAACCGAATGAATGACTAATAAATCAAAACAGTCAACCAGGGACCTCAAACCGTATCAGAACCCTCACAAGTCGTGATCAGTTGCACAAACCAAACACGACAACACATTCGTAAAATAACACATAAATAGTGCTCATTACAATAGGCAATTTGAACATAAGTCACGGAATGGTACAAAAAGAATGATACGAAATGACTGCACTGGACGCAATCAGGGCTAATTGTATCAATCAGCGGGCTTGTGCCGCAGGGTACAATTAACATTACAGAAAAGGTTCTTCGGGCCTTGAACTATGACAGTTTGGGCGAGTGCCAGAGAATCGGCAAAAGAGTTGCGGCGATAAACAAGATACACAAACAAAGCGTCACGCCTTTTCCCATACTGCCATTGTGCTCACGTTTCATTTATTAATAGCCAGTCATTAATTTTGCGTCACCAGGTAGAATCACAATGTTTTTTTTTTCTGACTTAGTGATAAGTGATTGTTAAGATAAATAACACACGGGACTTGAGACGATCACGAAATTTCTTTCCAATCCTATGTCCTGATCATTACATACTTTGCACTGTAACCTACAATACCTATTAGGAATAAACTTTTGAAAACTATTTCAAATGTTTATGTCACAAAGAAATTTAATTTTTGAATTAAATAATCCCGTCCATCCTAGGTTTGCTGGAAGAGATCTCTTATTAGAGATAAGCACGCCTTTGTACATGTTTTTTTCCATTATTAAGTGTCTGTATTCTGGTATAAAGTAAAGTAAAGTAATTATCAAGAGCTTCATCCCATACGCTTTGTAACACGCTCAAGTCTTGTACTCATAGCAGTGAGTTTAGTTCTTCATACGATGCCAAATACGATTCGGTCACGCTATTAAGTGTTAATATGGGCACAGCATGACACGTACCACTCTGTTGTTACCTAAATATCAGATATTACGACCTAGGAAGACGTCAAAAAAAAAAAGGTCGAGAGGTTTTTTGTGATATCCGTGAAGATGATAAGGTTGTGTTGTGTGATTTTATCAATTTTTTACTACAATATTCTTGTTAGGTTCATTCGGTTTCATAGTGAAAGTTTTTCAGAAAAGTGAACCTGAAAATTCCTTAAAATACAACTACAACTTTCTGTTAGACCCTGCCCCTGCCAAGTTCCTTAAAATAAGGCCTAAGTTACTTTAGGGCCAATGCTTTGGGTCAAAAATGTCAGAGATTTTAAATACAATATTACTTCTTACTTTCAGATACCTTGATACACCGACTAAAGTGCCTCTTTACACAAGTACTATAATAATATATTTTAACTAATGGGCTATCAAAATACTACATCATAGTATACCACATAATCCATTCACACCATCGATGTACTCGCCTAAAACATCAATTTACAAATGCGATATCCATCTATTCGAATTCGCTTGGAGTCTGAGTCAACACTTGTGTGGGCTGTCTCATAACAATGTAACTGACTGTCATTTACTAACGCGCAAAGCTGTAATGGTCACATAATCTAGCCTCTTTGATATTGCGTTTTTTTGATCGAGTTATAAATACAGATTTAGCCCTAGGGTCCTACGGAGTTTGAATTTCATGTTTGAGACGAATACTAGACCATTCGTCTGGTTGTTGTCACTGATTGCTTTCAATTTTATCTAACTTTTTGATTGTCTTTATTAATTAACAGTTAACAATTTAACATTATAGTGATTAGAATAATGTGCTAGGTACTTGTTGGGCATATCTCAGCGTTTCTTTTTGTAGCATTTTTTTATGTCTTATTATTTGAAAATTTTATGTCATTTCCTCTCAAAATGACGAGCTCTTTTCACCCCAATAGGTGAAAAAAAGTGTCCCAAAATTTCGATACATTTTTCCGTTTTGTTACCTGGTGGTACAAATGATAAGGAAAATAGTAACAAAAAAGAAAAAGAAATTCAGACACTTTTTCTCCTATTAGGGTGAAAAGGGCCAGTGATTTTGAGTGGAAATGATTTAAAATTTCAGAAAATAAGTGTCACTTGCACCAAAATAATAATTGTGTTAATCACAATAAAGTTTGACATATTTCATACATTTTGACAGGTGCTAAATATGACGTTAATCGTAGGTAATTAAAGTTTTTGGTGCAAATGGCACTAAGACACAAAAAAGTGGCAAAAAAAAAAACACTCATCTGACCATCCCCTATCAAAGTGAATAGAAGCTAGTACTAACAGTAAGTAATCGAAAATATGTAGAGAGAGAGAGAGAGCGAAAAGGAATATACAGGGTGTAACAGAAAGGGGTGTACAAGCCGAAAGAGGGTTGTTAGGGACATTATTATGAACAACTTTCACTATGGAATCGACTTGATCAGAGCAATTTAATTTTCACTCCACCATACAGATCAGCTGAACACTAGGCCCGAAATGTACTGAGATAATAAAAATAAAGTTGCTCTGATCAAGTCGATCTCATAGTGAAAGTCGTTCAGAATGATGTCCCTAACAACCCTCTTTCGGCTTGTACACCCCTTTCTGTTACACCCTGTACAACACAAACAAATATAGTGTCACGCCTTTCCCCATACGCGGCGGCGGAGGCATGTGCCCACATAAATAAGCGATTATAGCATAGCAAGTGCAAGAGCATTGGTGACGTGCAAGTGCAAGAGCATTGGTGACTTGCAAGAGCAGCCATGTCGAAACAGCGAGTTCGATGTCACACCGCCACTTGACTAGCTGTGTCAATACGCCCACGCGACATGACATCGGATAAACGTTGACTGCTTTTGTGATCCTCCAGCTATGGATATCTTTTGAAGAGCATGAAAAACAAAGGTTGATGTCTTTCCTGATTCGAGATTGCAATGGAATGCAACCAGCAACAGTCAGCATTAGTGTTTCCGCGTATACTACGAATCAAGCTGCTTAGGCTTTGAATTAAACTATATTTGATATTTTTATATATTTTGCTGTAAAAAACTAGAGTCCGTTCGCCATATTGTTTGCAAGTGACAGGACGACGGAGAGGAGTCCACGATCGCCGCGGGCCCTCTCCGCCGCCCCTCTGTCCCCTCTGATGCCGTAACAATTAGAGCAAATAGATCTACACGTCAGAAATATCGAGAAGTAGTACACTGGATGTTAATGATTCTTTCGAGATTATACTGTATAGATTTCTGGTTGTTCAGGAAATGTGGACCTATCTGAGAAGTCAGCATTGCTCACATATATCTAAAGCTGATTATACAAACATTTTTAGCCAATTTATTTGGCTTCAGTCTTTTTGCAGACCAGGCCATGGAAGCAGTTCTAGATATTTATATTCAAACTCTTTTGTCTATGCCTCTAGTTTCCTGTAATAAATGCAAATTTTCAGGGATTTCCACCAGGAACTTAACCGGTTGACTCGAGCCATTTTTTTATTTTGTAAAAAAAAATACATTAAAATTAGTTTGACAGTGGGTACCAACGTCAAAAATTAGACATTCATTGACGTCTTGGTATTGGTACCCACTGTCAAAATAATTTTAATGTCATTTTTTTTTATAATTTTAATGTCAATATTGTTCCAAGGACTCTTTTGTCCTTACGCTACCCAGCGTGTTGTAATTTATTTGTATGGTGTTTTCAACGTTAATCCTAGAATAAGCTATTTCGGGTTCTATCTGTTGTCTGTGTCTATCACCTTATTATTATACATGCATAAATAACTCACTGTTATTTTATTCATGTGTTGCCAATCAATAATGAACTGGAATTAATGATACCTAAAATGTTAGAACCCAGCAATCCGTAGCGTTGGATGGAGGCCTAAAAAGCTTAAGCCAATCCTGAGTTATCTGAAACTTCATTATACTTGTGTTAAATGACTAAGCTCTCTCCTTTTGTGTCAAAATTAACATTCAATACTGATTTACAATTAATGCAAACTTTGTCGGTCTATGCAATAGCAGTAGTGAATCATGTGGCGTGTGAATTTCGAAAGGTGAAGTCTGAGATACCTGCCTATGAGTTTGCCTTGTTTGAAGATGGTTGGTTTGTAATTGGCTTATAGTATAACCCTTGGTCTAGCCACTCACAAGACTGAGGGTTGTAGTTGTGGTGAAGAAAGTAGTGACGAAACTTAAAAAAAATATATGAAAATAAACTAAATAAATTTATTTAGTTTCTATAAAAAATAAGCCATTTTAAACTTGTTTTAACAAAATGTATGGCGTTCGAGGTTTGTTTTAAGATTCAACTATGTTTTAGAGTTTAGACGTTTTGTAGTAAGACAGCAAGTGCCGGAATTTTAACATCTTCAAAATTACAACTTTAAAAAGCTACCTATGTGTTGACTTCCTAGCTTTGTTGATGACACATTAGTAGTAAAGATTGTCATGAATGATCTAACTAATACATAAGTATGAATATGTTCTGCATCATCTTCCCCTTTAGAGTCACGATACCTGTTAGAATAAAATGGTCATGTTACCTGTTGAATGGTACCTTGCTACAATTCAGTTCAATTCATATCAATTTCTTAATGGTAGACGCCCAGACATTTCGACATTCGAAAATATACCTTAAACTGATCGTACTAATGTGGGATTTTTATTGGTCAATAAAAGATAGACTTAATTAAACTGAATTATCTCAAAAACCCTGACTATTTTAACAGCTGCAATTGAGATTAAAACTAAATAATCAACTATACAAACAAACCGCCCCCAAGAATCGCCCGGACCGAAGGTGTCCATAACGCTGGCTGCGTTACCGACTTACCGCGCTGCACGGCGAGCGAAATCCTCTGGGCCAGGAAAGCCCCGGAGCGGTTGTCAAAACCTCGGTCCTTAATAGCTTCCATCGACTTGATGATTCTGCCAGTGTCATGTATCGGAGATAGCACGGTATTTTATGTCCCTACGGTGAAAATCTCAGGATTTTCGGTATCTGTACAAATCAATACAGTTGTATTAATGTTCTCTTACCGGGTGGCAGAAACACATTTGCGCCTACGTTAAAGAAACAGCAGTTGCTATAAAGTCTCACAGTAGTAATATAGTACAAAGACGAATTTTACGAAAATGGTGCTAAGTGAGGCCAAATAAACTCTCTCAGCGGAACGCATCGTATGAATCATTCGTATCTGTACACCTATTCTGTTAGATTATTTGTTTCTCCTCCTACATTAAAATTCTGATTCTGGCTAACTTTGGGCACAGTTGTGCCTCTGCTACCCCGTATGGGAAAAGGTGGTATTTTATGTTTTATTCAATTAGTAGTAAGTTAAGTTAAGATGTATATAGTAAATAAATAAAATTATTTTGTAAATTCTATTTTAAGCTCTAAGAAATGGAAAGTCTCGTCTCCTTCTCGGCCATTATGCCTCTATCTGTCTGTCATGCACCACCTATACACTCCATTCGATACTCAACTACTATAAGATGTCAGGATAGAAAGCAAGGCACGCAACCTACTTATACCTTTGTTTTCATTAGATATCAACATAAAATGACATGTTCATAGACAGAGACATACGTTTATAGTTTTGCATATCGTTTACTGAAATCCGTATATGTACTCATTTCATAGTACCGTTACAAATTCGCAATGTACTGCAGTTGGTAGTATATGTGTATAGGAGAATTGCAAAAAATCATTTTTATTGACGTTTGTCAGTAGCACAGAGACGTTGAAGATGTCTCTCGTTCATTACCATCGCGATAGAAACAGAATCGGCCACACCATCTTTGGTAAACTTTTGCTAATGGCACTGCCCCAGTTATGAAATACTCTGTGCCTCTAAATGTGTATCTTTAATAGTCGTTATCAATCAACCCGACATTATGCAACGCCACGTTGTCTCCCGACCTATTGTTTAAAAAAAACTTGGGTCGCGGGCTCTATTGTTAGGTGAATGAATTATTATATTCTTTCTACAAATCAAGATATTTCGTTTTGATGTAATAATTACAAATACTTAGTATTTTAAGTATCGCTAGCTAGAACGAGTAATTTGTGTCAATTCCAAGTTAACTGGATGTCTCGCTAGTTAATCTAAGTCTACGCTCTCTTCCAACCCTTGATCTAGAATTTACTCTGTAGGTACTGCAGTATATTACAATATGAGACACAAAAAGAGACATTCAAAGAAAATATTTCATAGTAACCCTCCACTTCACTGACACTGATATTTCGTTTTGATGTAATAATTACAAATACTTAGTATTTTAAGTATCGCTAGCTAGAACGAGTAATTTGTGTCATATCCAAGTTAACTGGATGTCTCGCTAGTTAATCTAAGTCTACGCTCTCTTCCAACCCTTGATCTAGAATTTACTCTGTAGGTACTGCAGTATATTACAATATGAGACACAATAAGAGACATTCAAAGAAAATATTTCATAGTAACCCTCCACTTCACTGACACTGACTGAATTTTCACATAATTTCAATATCAATTAAATGGGTATTTAAAATTCATCATTGTCATGATTCATTACATCAAGTAGAAGGTTTGCCTACGAGGTCAAGTGGTTCTTAAGTAAACATCAAGCAGCATTGCATTAATGACTTTCCGGCATTTGGAACCTTTCGATTGATGACGATGACGTTATGATGACGATTTTAAGTCGTGCTTCCCTTGTATTGAAATTATTCTATAGCGTCCTACAAGATTATCATATCTATTAATTATCTTGTTACTAACTTGCTTACATAACAATGACCTATCTCTAGCCCCACACTAGGATTCAGCAAGTGTAGAGCCAGATTTAGGAATTTGAGTGGAACTAAACCTTGGGATTGGTTTTGTGATAAATAACTGAATATAGTGTAATGAAAAATATTATTTTATAAAAATGCGTTTACCAGTAGCATCCACCCACCATACTAATAAGGCTCGTGCAATGCATATACATTTTGCAACATCAAAGTCTTGACACATAAACACAGTCATTAAATTCAAACGACAGCACACCGTGAAGATCAGTCATCTCGTCATCATCAACTACCCAAACCAGGTAGGCGTCCATCAATGTAATAAATTGTATTTAAAAATTGGTCAGGTTTGCTATACCTACAGTGCCACTAACTTAGCTGTTCAGTTGATAGCGGTCGCTAGTGTCATAGTAGTCTTCTTAGCGGACATAGTATAGTATGTATTCTCTTAGATGACGGATGACAAGTCCGTAGCACCAATTTTTCCCACCTGAACAGCTAAGTTGGTGGATCTGTACATAACTTTGACATTAAAGTCTTGAGAATGTTTTGTCAGTGTGTCCTGTGGACGTGTAATACTCCTTATCAGACTGTGGTGACCATCATGCACGTATCATGATCAGTATTTCAATTGCTACATAACTAAACATCCGTGCTCACCCCTCAAGTAATAAGCATGAAGGTAAGTAATAATGGCACCGCATTATTAGCATCATCGTGACGTCACTGGTCGTGATTCCGATTACCATCATTGTCATCAGACTGATGATCGTCGCGGCCTTGCGCCTGCACATTGACCGAGTCACGATTGGTGACAAAATCACAGAGATTCGCTTAATTTTATGAGAAAATCGACGACGCGTGAGTGGGACATTAATCAGAGGTTGGTTTGACGATGCGCGCCGGTTATGGTGTGGCTGGTGGCAGCCATCATCAAAGCTTATACAACTTGTTTACAGTAAATTAAAATTGACTGTGACATAATCTAAAAATATTTTGCTATTCCAGATAAATGTCGCTACACAGAACCAATAAAATTAACAGAAAAGAAGACTGGAGTATATTATTCCAAATCGGTTCTGTCACTTAGACCATTATTATTATTTTTATACAGGTACATACATTGCTTCTGGCCCCCATTTCGGGTATGATTTATAAAAAAACGGTAATCTCAGCATTATTATTATAGGTAGTGTCATCTTGTACAACTTTTCGGCGTCAGCAAAGAGTTTTCCCTTTATTATGTGTAATAAAACGTACAAATTCCGACTAATTAGGGACAGATATAAGATTTATTCGTCTTCCTCAAAGTCAATGACCATCATTAAACGACTGGTTCTCAGTTCTCAGTTCTCACACAGCTCGGTGTTACGATTCGTCAAGCAAAAGTCAAAATGGTAATTATAGTGTTTTGGGATACCGTACGACGACGGTTGATTAAAACGGATTCTTTGTCAGTGTAATGTGTCTTGCTGTGATTATATCGCTTGTTTGCTGCGGGTAATCAAAATCAGACTAAGTTTACGAGTTCAGCAGACGGAAGATCATGTCTTGTTTAAATGTCATACTAGATGGCTGGATTTTACCAACAAAAAGTTATACAAGAATAACTATCCCGGGGATAATTTGTACAATTTGTCAAAACCACTAAACTAGAGGAACTAAAGGCACTAAACTGACAACCTTCAAATCCGACAGATCTTGCGCGGTGGCCACAGATTCCATTATCAAATGGATTCCATGGTCATAAAAAGTCACTACTAAACACTCAAAACCCCTTACTAATAAATAGTTGTACAGCTGTATGTATAGCACTGTTCTGTTCCGCCATATACACCTGACTTAGTATTTTATACTGTAAGTAAACATTTTATTTGGAAGTCCTGACGGAGCCAATGCATAAAACTATGAATCGGAGATGACTGAATTCGAGATTTTGTGTCTTGCTAGAATATGAATATTGTAATGACAATTTTGATGCAGCGGCGCTTAAAAGAAACTTGGGTATTCAAATGATGCGAATAACTGAATTTCAATTATGATTGACGAACAATTTATTTTACATAACACAAAGCGTCACGCCTTATCTAATTATTCTTAATTGGTCACCTAAATAATAGATTGGTCACCTAAATAGTAGATTTATCACCATAATAGTAGATTGATCACCTAAATAGTAGATTAGTCACCCGAATACTAGGTTTCTCACCCAATAAACAGTTAAGTGAATAACACAGCATAACATAGTGTCACGCGGTTTCGCATACGGGGTGGCAGATGCAGAATTGTGCCCACTTTTTATTTATTTTATTTTATTTATTTTGTTTTATTTGGGACATCAACAGCATATAAAATAAATGAGTTACAATGAGTAAATTAGCAAGCTATTCGAGCATCTCCTAAAAAAATTGAATTTTTGTATGTCTAAGTTCTAAAAAAATGCTATTATTTATTATGTCTTTATAAATTTTTTAAATAATTTCCACTCAAAATCACGAGCTCTTTTCACTCCAATAGGAGATTTTTTTTTACTAAAATGTTGATATTTTTTTCATACTTCCCACGTTGGTACCTACCACTATACAAATGATATGGAAAACGGTAACAAAAAAGGAAAAAAAATGAGACACTTTTTCTCCTATTGGGCTGAAAAGAGCTCGTGATTTTGAGTGGAAATGATTTAAAAATTTCATAAAGACATAAAAAATAATAGCATTTTTTTAGGACATGCTCATTGCTCATTCAATCAATATCAATACTCTATTTAGCGTGCTGACAGGGGGTTTCACACTTCATTTGCCCATTCTCAAACTTGACTCTATGAATATTTAAAATATTGCAATCCAATTAATCACATTGAAATGTAATCCTCAAATCTAATTGAATGTCAACCACTATTAAATCACATCAAAAAATGTTGGCGCCAATCCAAGCATGCACTGATCGGACAATTACCAGAATTCTCATTCAGTAAGTTAGTGTCTCCTAAAGTCAGCCGTACAAGAGTTAATTTCCTTCACTGCACATAGGTTGGTGAAACGTGTAAACCTCGTATTTAAAGTTGTCTTTGATGTCACGTAACATTGGAGACCGGTCTCCGTGACAAATCTGATGATATAAAAGTTGTCGAGACACCGTGTATGTTCATATTGAGATTCCCTATACTTGGGTATTTTGATGACCTTTTCGAGTTTAGGGTATAATAGAATACATACTTAGCTTCATGTAGTCAATCAGCATACATTGTTATCATCATCGTTTATCATTTAGAGATATGAAATGGTAGGTCTTCCATGAATTTTCAACCTTCAGCAGCAAATTGTAGGGTCATTTCATAGGGCATAACTTACACTGAGACTACATAAAGGCGTTGAGCTTATATCCTAAGGCATGAGGAGATGCCGTGCAAACTCGGCCTTTACTGCTTGATGTCACGCTGCGGTCACGTTGTGTGACCACGAAGACGACGCCTAAAAGTCGCCTATGTCACTATGTAATGAGTATGTTATATTTACACCTGTCTACTCCACATACCCCAAATGTGTACAACGAACATATCGGCTACTGTGGGAACCAGGCCGGACGAGCGGTCGTCATTTTATTGTGACACAAACCGGCGCCCGCGCAGCCACCGAGATTTATAGTCGCGCGTCGCCGCTACCTTCTAATGGGCGCGAGGATGATTCGTCAACTAGATCTCGGCTGGTAGTGTGAGAAGATACGAGTATAGATTTGTTAATGTTGTATCATGGTACTTAGTTACATGCTAAGGGAATCTAGAGTGTGTCAGGTTTAGGTAGTGGAAAGGTGCGTAGGGGCCGAACTGAAGCGCGCTATCAGCATTTATGCAATTCAGAGAGAGAAAGCTTACTATAGATGAGAGGGGGCAGGAAACATTAGCTATCATATAGACGGAATGTAACAGACACGATCAAGCTCAAAACCAAACTGAAAGTGACGGTACAGGAACACAGCCCTCCCGCATCGCTCTACTTAGTTATTGTTCTGAGGCCCTAAAGCATCTAGGCTACTACTACTTCAGTGCTATACGCTGGTGACTCCGCACTTGGATTCGTTTTCCGTGGCTGTGTCATGTGTCATTTGGCATCAATATGCATGCATAGGCTAACCCTTAAGAGGATATATGTTTGAACGAAACTGACCTAGTCCTCTGACCCTGGTCAAAACAACGACATTGCCACCCAATGCCTACTTAAATTAGATATCATCTGATTTCTGAATTCTCGCACAGATAAGCACCACACATCAAACCGTGTCTAGTCTAGGTCAGAAAATGTCTTTGGTATGTACTTTACATCATACTACCCTCGCACTGTTTCATAGATTCCAGTATAATCATAATAAAAGATAGATAGCTAATGACTTTAATCACTGTTACAATACACGTTCATAATTATCATAATCATACGCAGTATCTTAATGTTGCCAGATTGGTACCTACTCCTACTAGCAATAAAGTTTGCCTCTCTTACGCTCCGGAAAGTCAATCGATTACCGAAAATTATAATTACACGGAAACGTGAAAGTAACCAGTCGCAAGACCACGAGTGACCTCCAAATCCATCAATAATATTAGTAGAACGTCACGTTTTACATATTATAAATTGATCGTCACCACTGAAGGCGTCTTCCCACCGGGCTCGCGTCTTGATTGAAACGAAACGTTCTGCCCCTTGACCTCAACCACGATTCAAAATCAGAATCAACTTCGGGGTCTAGTGCAGTGTGCAGTGTGCAGTGAAGACTTTACAGTTCATGGCAAGTTTACTAAGTGGCACTAACTAACGTTTTTTTTAGCTTAGTGGAGTTGTCGAAGTTAACTCGAGTTTAAGCGTTATCTCAGGGTCTTGCTGGTGGCACTTATTGGTTACATTTTGCATGCGACAAGTAACTCAGGACTAATAAAATATTTATTACATTTCGGTAGGTACCGGGAAGTAAGAGTAAGTAATGTTTGGTAGGTACGGGTTCAATATTGTAAATAACCAGGAAATTGACCATACAATTCACGTATTATTATATTACATATGTATCATGCTTATAATATGCTTGAAAGGACGACGTTTGATAAATGATTGCTGTCATGTTTGACTGGTATTTTTTTTGCAAACTTTTCAAAAGTTTCTGCGCTTGCGCTTCGTTGATTATGCTCATTTAAAACGTGACCATGGGAATTTGTCTAGAGTAAAACACTATTTCTGGCATTTGATTTCGTCAAACTTATATGATTCCATAGAAAAATGAGGTAAACCTATTGACGAAGTTTGGTTTTACCCTAAAACAGTCTGGGATTTTTACGAAGGTGCTTATTGCTTATTATGATGATAATCCATGCAGACGACAAGGAAGGGTCATAATTTTCTTGATAATTTTCCTTGCACTTGTGATCGTATTTGTACCGCGGTATTGCTTTGTTTTCATAAAATTTTGTTTAGCACGTACGTACAGTACGGCCTTTGTTTTGGCACTTTGGGTCTCGTCCCGCTCTCTCTGTCTCTCGCTCTCTCTCTCTCTCTCTCTCTCTCTCTCTCTCTCTCTCTCTCGCTAAGTCAAACGCCGAGTATCATACTTGTACTTGTGGCACCTCTGGTCCCGTCCTGACGTGCCAAAACAAAGGCAGTGTCAACGAGTAAAAAAAAAGTGCCCGCCATTTTCAGTTTTCAACATAAAAAAAACTTTTCATTCATTGTTTTTATTGTGAAAATGTCGAGTACCGATGAAGATAATTATAGATTTTTCCTCACAAGTGTGTTGAAAAACGTAACATACACGGAACTTTTCTCCTTTTCATAATGTGCTATTGTCAAACGTCAAGACGTTCAAGATCAAGATCTTGAAGATTAATAAAACCTTCAACCGCAAAGAGTTCCATTAGAGATTCTATTTTCAAACTATATTCTAATTTCCAATCACCAAAACGTTTATCGTCACAATGCTCCTAATCCCAATTCTATCCAGCCAGAGTTTTTCAATCCCAAATCTCATAAACAAGGTTCGGAACCTCTTTGCAGTGAAAAAAAAACTGACACTCGCCTCTTGAAGTGAGTATGATAGAAAAGCTTCGCGGCGATGCTATCATCTATCAATCTAACATGGTGGAGCCAGCGGGGGACTCCTATTAAATTGGACAAATAAAAAGAGACGCCCACGACATCCTAAATACAAAAAACAATTACACTTATGACATCGCGCGGTTGGCCGTAACCACAATCTTGATCTGGAGTTTCGAAATTGAATGACAGTATTAATTCCGTTCCGAAATGCCGTGATAAGTTCAAGAGGTGACGGTGGTCATTGTGCTGGCTCTGATGTACCTTGGCCTCCAATTTTATTCTTGCTGATCTAACCGTAATAATTAGAAATATTGAAAAAGTTTTCTAGCTTAAGCCTCGTTTCTTAACGTGGATGTGTGAGCTGTAGTTACTTTTTATCTATTTTTGGAATTGCAACCCTTACTAATGTTTGAATCTTATGCATCCAAAGAGGTGAGTTAAGGAGATTAATCACGAAAGGAGAATTACTGTTGTTCGTGGATGATAAAATTTAGGTGTACACAAGACCTCGTCACGGCCATGAACGTAAATTCTTGCAGTTGTCCCAAAATAAACATAAGTTAATATCTAAATTATAGACCCACACACATTCTCCACAAAATGGAGCCTAGTTTGCACAGGCTTTAGCACGGTATACGTAATACGTTTTTCTTTCAAAATAACCTTTCTGTAGTATTCTTAGCTATATTGCCCTCATAACATACTAGTAGATTATCATAATTTAACATTCACCCTTTCATTAAAAGTTTTCCACATATTGCTTACGCATCAAAACCGAGGACCCATTCATCCACTGCATATTACTAACCACCAATGAATCAATGTGAACCAAAGAAAATATCATTGGATGATATCACGCCCATTCTTTGCTAAATACATCAAGCACAATCGTGCTGACATTATCTTTAATCGGCTAATCAGCAATGCACATAAGTCGTGAACATTGTACGTAGGAAACAGGCATTGCAATAAACGGTAAACACCATAATTACACGGTGTTATTAGTCATTTATATTTCGTGATTAGAATGAAGCTGGCTACGGCAACACGGCCGTGATATCTATGCACATGGATTGTGACGTCATTACGGAGATGGAATGTTTAATTATTTGAGAGAGGTGTATAGTTAATATGTTAAGGATAGTGCTTCACGTATCGTTGTAGGACTAAATACTTGGAAGTCTCATGACTGTTAGCTGGTGGATTTGCAAACGATCGTGTATGGTGTTTTGTAGTGCTGTTTTGTTGTGACTAATCGTAATCGAGTATGCGTTTCCATTCCACTGAGTTATTAAATGTTTATATGTAAATATAGACGAGTAAGCAATATTTTGTATTGAGGTATGAATGTGGGTGTCTTTTCTCTAGGCTATATTTTTCAGTGCGTCTCTATGATTAGGTGTAATATTAGCAGTATACTTATAAAATAAAATAATTCAATTTAACCAACAAGACGTACACATTTTCCTATAAATATGCAAGTTGCTATTACTTATATCCTGCATAGAGTTGGAATGCATTAAACTAATAAATTAAAAGGTTCTATATTATAAGTAGGTAGGTAGCATGAATAATGTTTTTTTTTAAATTAAATGTCAGTTCACAGGAAGCGTTATCTGTTATATCTAAAAACACATTCTTTGACCTCTCATATTGTTACACGACATCAAAAATGGCAGGTTATTACTCTTTGCAGCGGCGGTCGAGAAGTCGTTATAGTATTTGATTTAATCTTTGTCCTTATCATCTTTTCAGGTTTGTTACAGCTACAACGAGTTTTGAGAACCGCGTTGTTTTCAGTAGTTGTAAATAAGCTAACCGATGGAGGCGCTACACTTAGTTCAGTCAAGATGTACATCCATACTTGCAAAAGGTCCGGTGAAACTGATTTTTTATATGTTTTTTGGACCTTAAAACACCAGATTTGCAGTTTCCAAAGTGATGCGTGAGCGGCAGTGTACCCAAAAAATACCTGTATAGAGCTCGCAATAGTTTCAAATTGTAGGATGACTACTTTAAAGACTATAACGGTCAGTGACTATAACCCTTTTTTCACTGAGATATTGAAATCTAAAAAAGTCCCAAAATTTCATGGTTTTTTTGGTACATCGCCGCTCGTACAGCACTTTGGAAATTGCAAATCTGGTGTTTTAATGTTGGCACATATCTGGGGGCACGGCAGCAAAACATTCAGAATGACCGGACCTTTAACAAGCACGACCTCCTTTTCATTTTTATCTTGACTGTACTAACTATACATGACTTGCTCTAGAGTGAACCGCAATCAAACCCGTTCACCCGTTTGAGCGCTAGAGTGGGTTAGAGTAGAGGGTAAAAATGGTTGTCAATGTCAACCAGAAGTTCACTCTTCGGACGTGGACATCCAACTAACAGCCTTTCAGCGATCTTTTGGCTGATGAGTGACGTTTACAGGACGGCGCCAGTTCTACGCAACTTAATGCAACGAACCTGTCATCAACACAGACCTTTCATTCCTCATTGGTCATCAAGCGTTAGTTCTACCTGTCACCGCGCACCAGAAAGTCGTAGGAAAGCTTTGACCGATATGATGATGACATACCATAGCATTCTTCTCATAGCAGCCTTTTCCTTAGTGAACTGATAGAGTTGCGCCGTTTTGCGACAAATTCTGCGTGACAGGAGGTAAGTCCATCACCGAAGTTAAGGAAGCATGAAGGCTCCTCATGACGTCATAACTCACAACAATGATCCAATGGACCCGCGTGCCCCATTCGTCCTCAAACGTCCGGCTCGTGACCAACTAAGGACGTTCACATGCCGCCGCGATCCGACTGGTGATGCGACTTGATCGAGTGACGTACGCGTAATAGGATTTGTTCAATAAATCTGATTACGCCTACGTATAATTTTAGGTACTTGTCAGCTGCAGTAGGATTGCCGATGACCTGGGAAATATAGGTATCTCTACAATGTCATCGGCAAAAATTCTACGGCCAAGTTTCATGATTGTTGGATTGATTTGATGAGATAAATAACTGCATGAGTTTATTGCAAAGAAGGCTGTAGGTACGTACATATACTTAGATAGTGAATCCAAGTCCTTATTCTCGACGTCAATCGGAAATGGTGGAGAATAAACATTGTGGATTACTGTACCAGTAAAGAAATCACCCAAACAGCAGATATATAAGTGTGTCTCTAGCATGAAATATGTCAAAGTTAAATCGGTTTAAGCCGCTAAATCTAGGTTTAGGCAACTCTGCAAGCCGCCCTTAGTATAATATAGTATCTGTGCTATTTGGCAGGAATAATTTGTTCTTGCTGGTTTTTTAACTATTTGTTTTTTTTAATTTTATTTTTCCTTTTGTCAAAATTATGTGTGTATGTGGTAGCCCCGTGTTCTAAAGGTCCGGCTGAAAACCAGCGCTGAGCTGAGACCATCTCAGCTCGGCATTGCTGAGCCGGGTCCTATTAGCACTATGAGACGTCATAATCTATTGTCTGTTCTATATACTTAATGTATGTACCTACCTAATGTGTGCTAATAAAGTCTTTTTCAATTTCAATTTTTCAATTTCAATTTCAATTTCATGAAAAGGTCAAAGGGTCATAATGAAAATCTTACTGGTTCGCGTTTGGTGCATTAATTAATCTATTGGTAAATCACATGGATCTGAGAGAACTTGAAACAGGTGCTTTCAAGATGCTTCCAAGGTCAAGCAATCAATTGTTGATCACGAATGGATTGAGGTGATCTTTGCCCTCACTGATGTCAAACAAAATGTTACTGATTACCAGAACCTATAATGATTGACGATCAAATGTTGATATGCCAGCCATTGTTCGACAATAAAAAGCTATAATGCCATTCAAATAAAGTTGAATAATCAAAAGAAAAAACCATTGGTGACATTTTTATAAAAAAATGCGAATGAATCGTCTTTAGGTGTAGACACACATTCGTCACGCAGAGATTCACGAAGTCCCGGTTTACCAAGACAAGAGGATTATGTAGGTATCGAAGACGCATACTTTATTCAAAGACTGGAGGAATGGTAAGGAGTCTTTGACACTGATTTATTTATTGCTATCTCGACACGGAGTTTTCTTTATTTCAGAAAGGATCCGGGAGGAGGGTGAGAGATAAGAATGTTCACAGCTTGTGTCATTTCATCTGCAAAGTGGTTAGACGTACCTACCGTTGTTGCTGCAAGTATGTAAGATTTCTGGTAAACATATTGTTTAATTAACTGCGTGTGACATTTGAAGAGATTTACACGGTTTGGATTTTTTTGATTATAACTGTTTTGTAGTTAGGTACGAAGCAAATCTTTACAGGTTTCCTATCTTTTGATGTCGATCCCCATCATTACCCTGAAATTCAGGTTTACTTTTGTGATTACGTATGTACCTATGTCAACGGATAAAAAACTATTTATATTTCTGCTTCTTGCATGGAACGTCTTACTACACTCTATGTTTAGCTTCATAGCGGAATAAAGTCACGCATTAACCCATACAGGTGGCAGAGTTTAGCCATTTATACATACATACTGTACTCCCAAAGTTATACATACATACTGTACTCCCAAAGTAATAATGCGCATAGGAATTTTCTTCAAAGGTCTGCTGAGGTCGTATTCCGACTGTTCAGGAGCCGATATGAGATCGAGGATCGAGATCAATACATAGAAAAACAGTTTTACTATATCCCACCCCTATATAGATATAACTTTCGTCTCCCGAACGTTCCGGGTAAGACTGCCATGCGCATGATTACTTTGGGAGAACTCTGTTTTGTTTTAGCATCTTGAAATCTTCACACTGGTGACGTCACAAACCTTGACGTAGCGTTACGGATGCTAGCGCGCAAGTAACGAACATCTGATTCATATATTTTTTTTAAAACAACAATGAATGGGAATATTTTAGATCCGAGCTTAGGTTAAGTACCTTTTAACATGATGTCATTTATTTTGAACGTAAAACGTGCTATAAATGTCGGTCAAATACCTAGATAGAGTAATTATTATTCGGTTGATCTTGGAATTTGAAGTTATTATGTTACGTTAAAATACCTATCCAACTAAGGTAAGTAAGTAGGTATTAAAAAGAAAAAGTATAATTCGCAACTCAAAAATACTGGTTTGCTAATCAAATATCAGGACGAAGTGGTGGGTCAGGGTAGGTGAAGGCTAAAGCCCTTCCCTTGCCTTTCCTATATCCTTCGTGTTAGGTTGACATGTAAGAACAATAAAACACCCAAACACCATCGAACTACCTACTAGGATTTTTAATTGCTATTTTTGATAGGCAAATATCTGAAATAGGCTAGGGTTATCGAAAAATAACACAAAAATATACCAGGATATACAAAAACTCATTGACATACGACAGAAGGTCACAAATCTGACTGGACTAGCTGGTGTCACTTCTCAGTGTATTTGATGATTGATCGTGTATTTATTTTTACCTTTGTTTTGACAGCATCTCATGATTATTATTCACTGTTAAATGTCGAGGTAAAATATTCATCCGAAGTGTACGTATACCTACCTAGAAAACTGTATATATTTGTGCGTGTTCATACAATTGCCGAGTATACCAAGATATATTTAACAACAAGGCTATAAACTTAAAACATATTTGTATCAATGCTGGCTGGTTACAACAAAACACATTTAGAAGAAAAAAAAGACGAAACAAAAAATTGAGCATCAAACTATCAAAAACAAACGCCATCGGAAATCCAGACAAGCATAAAACACAAACGCTACTGTTTACCGAAGGGGTGGACTTAAACCCCGCTAAGCCAACCAGCCAGCAGTAATCTGTGACAAGTAGGGTTGTAATGCTCTGCGAATCTGTGGTGTTTAGTGTGGTCGTTGACAAACAGAACTTGGTGTCCTTTCCCATAAACAAGCCAAACATAATAGAGCTTTACGGCTTTTTCCATACGGGATTGAAGAGGCACATTTTTGCCCTATGTTTAGCCTGTTAAATGTTGCCACTTTGTGTAGCCCATTGCCGCTGCTGTCGAGATTAGAACGTTTCAGATGTTTTGAATTCAGGATATTTTTGTGTCGTGCGATGACGTCACCCGGAAAATCTCCAGGAAAAATCTTGGATTTAAAATAAAGAAATACACCACCTTGTACTTACAATTTGATCATAGATACACAACACACTCTCAGGATATGACTTCAACCCTTGTAGAGTTAAAACTCAATAAACTAAAAAGTCAAAAGACATTTTTCACAAAACAAGTAGGGTTTACATCCTGTCTACTTACATCAAAAGGCAAATACAATAATAGCCAAAGACCCCATCCAGCGTACAGCATTAGGCTAGGGTTGTCACTTGTCATATTAGAGTCGCCGCGTCAAGTTGCAATCGTATTCACATGCAAAATTCAGAGCCCGCTTAAAGCGAGCCCTGACACCCGAAAGTGACACTTTTGACGTAGTGTGTTAGAGGGAAAGGCATAAAGAGAATTGTTTGACAACATTTTTCGAACGTTCTTGGGTATCTTATACTGGTACGAGCTGAGGCGTAGAACAAAGATTTACGATATAAACTTGACGCTTGACTTGTATATAGAGTGTCAAAACTTTTCCATTGCTAATTCGCTAATTTAAATCTGTAAAGTAGAAATGTGACAGACTTATTAATCATAATCACAGTTTGTCTGAAACTATTAACTAAGGGACGAAGAGAGATAACAAAGAATTACTCACTTCAAAACTTTGGACCTCCTGGATCTTTGGAACTTCTCCAAACACTGTTTTAAAAAAACTACCGTCAATCAGTGTCGTTGATCGAACCAAAAGAAGTGGACTAATCTAACCAATCGTTTTTCCCATTATTGGATACTTTTCAATCTATGGCGTGATCTGTCACGCCGTTCTGTCTTTTGATTGAGATCTTTTCGTGATTCCGAATCTTTGTATAGAAATTACAATCGGTCAACAAACTTTAATATAAAGTGCCACTTAGGTCAACCACCATTATTACGATTCGATTTTTAAGTACGAGTACTTCAAAAATAAGTCAACACACCGACGGCGACAAATGCCTGCGATTTGGGAGGCGACACGAACTATACTAACTAAACTAATTAAAATGGTGTGTTTGAAAATAGAATCTGTGGCCACCGCGCTAGAGCTGTCGGAGTTTAGTGCCTTTAGTTCCTTTAGTGGTTTTTTGACACTTCCCTATGCGATCTGCGACCTGCGGCGATGGATATCACAATAAATGGAGTATTGATAAACTGGCTAAACGAAGGCACACGCACAACTGTGCCTCCGCGTCCTCGTAAGGGAATGTTATACTACGCTATAAAGCACCTTGTTTAAGTCATTTGGTTCCTTTTGGGGAATGATATGGTACGACCAAATTTTTTTTTCGTTTGCCACCCTAATTATGATTCTTGGGGAAAATTTTTCATATTGATGGGACGACGACGACCTCTGGTGGCGCAGCGGTTGCACGTCTGCCTACCATGCGAGAGGTCCCGGGTTCGAATCCCGGCTAGGGAAAAAAAGCCCCAGGTCTTGGATGTTTACATGTTTGTGTTGTCGCTGTTTCTGGTTCCCACGACACTAGTATCCACGGTATCCTAGTGTGGGGCCAGAAGCAATGTACATATGTGCCTGTATGTAAATGTAAAGATACTATCATTCAACAAAAGGAATAAAATTACAAAAAAAAAAACACTGTGCCTATAAACCTTTAGCCCAGAAGACTTAATCCCTCAAAGAAGTTCTTAATATCTGCAAGTGATTCAGCATCTCAAATCCACTACTTCCGTCCTAACTTCCAAAAGCCCGATCTCGACTCCACGTATGACCCGTTTTGAGCCCAGACGACAGCGGGGGTGGGAAGCAACACAGAAGAAGAGAGGGTCAGACGACAACGGGGGTGAGGTACGTAGGTAGGAGCCACACAGAGGGGGGGGGGGGGGTGTATGGATCACCGCAGTGGAGCAGAAATAGCTTATGACGTTTGTTGCTGAGGTGGCGCCTGGTCTCTGTCAACTGAACAGGCCAGGGGAAGGATAGAGAATGGTCGTAAAAGATGGTATAAACCTGGTTTATCGCTACATTCGTTACCTATTCATTGTATTCTTAAATTCGTATTGTAATTTTGAGCAGAGCATCTAAGTGCAAACTGAAACGCTAAACTCGAGTGAAAGACATCTTTGACAACGTTGGGATATTATTAGAATGGAGGGTCCTGCACCGACCCTCATCTTTGTTATGATTATTTGTTTGTTGATTATATTAATTAAATAATTAATTTTTTATCAACGTAATTTTCTAATCTATTTTAATTTTGACATGTTATTTTATATTGGACATTGTAGTCTGGCAATAAACAATTTATATTATATTATATTATTATATTAATAGTCTGAGTTGACTACAGATTAGGGATAAGAGGAGTACCAAATAACAGGCTAAAAGTGGAAGGAACTGTGTTTCTTTCAGGTTCATGTTGGTTTGTCTTTGTTTTGTATTAAAACAAACATAACTTTCTCTGTTCACTCCAGCACTCTGCAGCAGTAAAGGAGGGCGACTTAAAATTTAAAATAAATTCAATATCAATTTGAGCGCATGCCAAGACAAGTGAGGCGTCGGCGTCGCTGTCGATACCATGACGTTTATGTTGCTAGTCATACTTGATACTGTATCGCATCTGGACCACTATGTTGACTTCGAGAATACAATACGAAAAAGTATTTTTTTCTAAAATATCTCCCCACAGTTTCGTTCCAAATTGCGTCTCTATGTTGGTACTCGTTTTTCGCCGATAAAGAAAAATATACTATAGTTTTGACAATGACGCACTGTACACGAGTCTACCATAAGTTCATGTGATTTCATGGTATCGTAAAATGGGAACCTAAGCAATGTTACTAGTATTTTTCTAGCATACCTCTAGGTCTCGCTCGATACTCTCGATGAAAGAAAGTCTTTTTTTTATCTTATTTTTAATAATGTGAAATATGTCATAGATGGTGAACTCAGCCCTGCATACTTATGTCATAGATAAATTAGGTGACGCCTGGGTGAAGCTGAGCTATGGCGTATACAATATACAGGGTGAAATTAAATTAGCTGACAATATTTTGAGGAATGATAGTACCCATCATTGTGAACAACTTTCCCTATGAAACATATGGTCGTAAATGAAAAACATTATTCGTCCCACAGTACATTGCCCCGATCAGCTGATTTTAAGTTACTATGGGAGACCCAAAATTTTTTTTCGTTTGCGACCATATGTTTCTTAGGGAAAGTTGTTCACAATGATGGGTACTATCATTCCCCGAAATATGCTCAGCTAATTAAATGTCACCCTGTATAGCTGAGCTTCACTCGGAGGAAAGAAGTAAAGAAGTTTCATTGATCTGAGGAGCTTCACCTAAAATATTTATGAAATTATGTAGTTCGGTGGACACTCAACCCAAGACAGACAGTCCTATAGAGAAGTCGTGTGCTGAATAATTGAAACAAAAAGTAAACTTTATAAAAAACCGACTTCCACAAATCCTATTTGATTAGATTGAGTTTAATACAAATTGTAACCCCTTATCCCCCCCCTTTGGGAATTAATTTTGTCAAATCTCATATCAGTGCTACACCACGCTACTAAGGAACCCCTGTACAAAGTTTCATGGCTCTAGGTCCACCGGTTTAGGCTTTGCGTTGCCTGCCCGTCAGCCACGCATTGTATTTGTACCTGGTATTGAGCAGATCTGGTGGCCATATGTGGTCTTCATCAGCAGTTCCGCATCACAATATTATGCTTACCATGTGCATTTGCACGAGTTATTATGAAAAACACAAAAATCACTATATGTCTGCCTATAATATTTGAAGAGTTCCCTCGATTTCTCCAGGATCCCATCATCAGATCCTGACCTGGTGTCAATGGGACCAATGGGAAGGTAAACCCTTTCAAACAAAAAAATAATTTTCCAAATCGGTCCATCCGTCTAGGCGCTATCGAGGCACATACATAAAAAAAAAAAAAAAAAAAAAAAAAAAACAAATATCCGGACGAATTGTAAACCTCCTCCTTTGGGAAGTCGGTTAATAAAGAGCAGGTAGTTCTAGTGTAAATTCACCATCATCATTTCAGAGGCCTCATCTGAACTGCTTGCCACTAGTATTTCACTAATCAAAAACTCCACTACCGTTTTAACATTTCAACTAATTCAATACTAAAAATACCAGCTATATAATAACAATAATACATTAAAAAAGCCTAACCTTACCTTTAATACCTTTTACATACTCAATTTTTATTAAAAATAGTTTTTTTTTCTACTAGAATTTGCATCGAGTTTATTCACCACAGTGGCATACCCGCCGTACCCACTCGCAGGCACGCCTCAATGTTTTACACAACTATTTTTGTACAACTAATGGAAAGCCAAGAAAAACAGCGGAGAACTCCGGGATCTATCAATATTTTAGCAAGTGCCCGAACAAACTGTGCTATTTGTTGTTTATATCGATGATTAACGATATGTTGACATCAGCGGGTCGATTCTCGCGCCTTCGATATTCGGATATCGAGACCTATATTGACAGATTGCCCTACAACATCACTCGATATAGTTGTAGATATCGTATATCGAATGCGCGAGAATCATGCTCCAGACTTGTTCGTATGTCCTTTGGCTCGATACTCGATCTGCTACTGTTTTTGACGGTTTTGAATGAACTATACAAGGTGTAAATGAATTAACGCAAAATGAGAAACTACTTTGCTTGGGACATCATTCTGAGCAACTTTCATTATGAAACCGAATTGATCAGAGCAATTCACTTCATTAAATTTTTCACTTCTCCTTACAAATCAGCTGATCCACTCAGGCCAAAATGTACTAGGTAGTGAAAAATGAAGTTGCTCTGATTAAATCGGTCTCATAGTAAAAGTTGCTCAGAATGATGTCCCTAACAAAGTTGTTTCTCATTTTGCGTTAATTCATTTACACCTTGTATATCTCAGACAGTTGACATTAATTTTCATGCAATCGAATTCCGAGTCGCATTAACTATCATCATTTCATTCATCATGTAAAATTATGGGCGGGTGGTCAAAAGTGCACAGAAACTTAGAATCACTTTTTTGGAAGAAGATTATGACTTCTTTGTAGCTCCGGTTCGATCCCCAGTTCTAGTCCCCGCTTGGAAGAAGGTAAAAATAGTGACCACGAGGCCTTGGATGTTTATTCGTGTGCCGACGCCGCTTCTAGTTCCCTCAGGCAGGGTATGATAATCTGGGGCCAGAAGTATGGCCCGTATACAAATCCAGTTATGGTTGTGTGAGAATTACTCACACTGTAAAATGTACTATAAGTTTATTGCCTGTTGGTACTGGCATACAAAGTAAAATTGCGACATTTTGCTGTAACGGACCAGTATTTATGAAACTAATGACAGTCATCTCTAATGGACATTATACATCTTCGTTTCACAATCATTGGTTTGGCAAACGAAATGCGAGTACACTTGTAATGCATCATAGGAGTAAGATTCATGGGTAATGCGTTGTTGGATTGTTCTCAGATATATCATAGAGGTGTGTCTATTTACACTGAACGTGGTTCTGGGATCATCATGTGTCTCCGAAGCTCCGGCAACCTAACACCACAGATACTATAATATTATACTAACCAAAACGTAGTTGGGAATACCATTTTTTTGCTTGTGGATGTATTTAAGAAGTTTCATTATATATATTATATCCCAAACACACCTACATAGTAATTTTTCCATACGGTATAAATTACGTACGGTATTAAATTTTTTTGGGGAGATATAGTGAAAAGTCATCCAAACAATTAATTCTGTAATATTTAGGCCAATTGCTAAAAAGTTTATGGTGACCTCCCTGCCCCTCAAACTGCCACCAGCCACAATAACTATACCGACCAATACATTGTGTCAAAGAGCTCAACCCAAGTGCTGTGAGGGCACCTACCCATCTACCCAAATGATTTAATTCTAATACCTACCACATCTTCTACCTTAACCCGCCGTTTAACCGAACGTGCCGTTTAGCAGTGCCGATGCAGTAAACCGTACCGGATCGTGCTCTTCGGGGTCACGACTCACGAACTGTCAATGCGCAGTCCGACAACTGCTCATCATCATTACAGCTTACTGTTGCAATGTTGCGCTACTTTGCGAGAAATGGTCCTAGGTAAGATAAGATAATGGTTGCTTTCGGATCTTTAGTTTCAACCGGTGTTCGTCTTAAATTTTATTACTGTAGTGTCATCATCGTAGTGTCGTTAGCAAATCATCTCTCTTTCTACCCTTCAACCCCATAGGCGTATATATGCGCTAGTTCGAACGCAAGTTCAGACTACTATTTTTATCCACTACGTCGATTCTGTAAAATTCGAATATCTCCCATATCGCTACCACTCTCACTTTGCATTTGTTTGACACTTTGAATCGTGTTCGAGTACGAAGTGAGCGTCGAAATGACGGGTGAATTACCTTACTGACTGCCAATTCTTATAGTGTTATACTTTATCTGTCAAAATCTGACGTTCAATTTAGTTCAACTCACTGCCACGCTCGCAAGTGTATGAATTCGAATTATCAACCGAGTTTTCAGAATGCCAATCAAGAAACTCACGGCGGATTCAGATTCGAGCTCTGAAGTTTGGTTTACAGAATCACACGGCAGTGAGAGAGGGAGTTTGTTGGGTTGAGTTGCTAGAAAAGAAGATGATCCAGGGGCAGATACTGTTAATGACACTGGGGGAAGCGCGTGCCATAATAATGAAGCTGGTGCTATAAATATGTCGTCAAAGGTATTAACAGAATGGTGTTGAATTTTTGTTGTTCGAAGTAAATTAATTAATATTCTAATATTCAAAATCTACCTGAATTTATAAACTCAGATCCCCTTGTCTTAACATCTCTCGACAGGCTTTGTGATAAAAACCATCGCTGCTCAAACAATGCCTTCTTCAGTGACGGCTCAATCGTCTTTGATCACAAATAGCTGAATTATGTATGAGACGGGCGACGGCGCCTGCCTTTACAGGCTGTTTTGGAAGGTGTAGCAACATTATAGAGGATTTTTCGCACTATGACAAGAATGGTATTGAATGAAGTTGCTCACATAAAATCGTTTTGTTTTGTCATATCCTCTGTAATAAACCGGCTACAACATTCAGTGCCAATTACTGCCAATAGAAAACGCATAGCATTTTGGAGCAGTCAATATAATAATATGGTAACTAGATGTGTTTCCCATATAGGTCCCTCGGCTAGCTATTGCGAAGAATATTGCTCTTTAGAATAGGTACTAGCTAGTACGTGAGCTCAGCACATAGGTATATCATTTGTTGTACTTCAGTTTGACTGTCAATTCTAAGTTATTTAAGGAGCTCCAAGATCCTACGGAATATGAGTATATTTTTCATCAAGACACGGTAGTGTGTCAAAACCATGTTCGAGAAAAACTGGCCCGGCGGCAGCTGTGTGTTATTGTATGGCTTGTATTTAACGGCTTAAGGTTCGATTCACATATATCCGTGTCAGTGAAAAATATTCTTTCATACATTCTATAATAGGGTCCCGTACAGAGACTATCTATATATCCAATTGACTGCGCCTGCGGGGGAATGCGGCTCGCCAAACGTTTATTGTATTCAACAAACGTTCGCATACGCAACATGTACGGTGACGGGCCGCCAGACAGTTTAGCAGCGACTGACCAATGACAGCTCTCTTACCTCGTCCCCCGCCGCCCGTAAATCGGTGAGTTGTGTTTTAAAGGAAAATGTATCTATGCGCTCTCCTCTGGATAAGTGCTCCCCGGTCCCGCATGACACCCTTCGGGTACGGAATCCTAAGAAGCTGCGTTATAGCGGCAACAGAAATACATCATCTGTGAAAATTTCAACTGTCTAGCTACCACGGTTCATGAGATACAGCCTGGTGACAGACGGACGGACGGACGGACGGACAGACGGACAGCGAAGTCTCAGTAATAGGGTCCCGTTTGGCACCCTTCGGGTACGGAACCCTAAAAAGTATCAGGAACTTCAGAACTATGCTGCATGCGAGCAGAACTCTAATTTATTTTTGATCTGCTGGACAATGATCTGCTAAGTTCACTAACATCAGATACTATTAAATTATACTAACACAGACAGACCTGCACGTAGAACAAAATATGTGACCGGCGTAAACTAAGCTGCTACGAAAGCTTAATTAGTTCGGGGCTTCTATCGCTTGGTGCAGCACCATCGAAAAATTGCAAGTACCAAGAGATGGCGCTAAGATACCTATATAGGATTTATTCTAAGATACCACCACCACCTAGAAGTGTGTTAACTGAAACCATGGCGTTTAAAGTACAATATTACTTGTACGTAACGCCATCTCTTTATTATGAAAGGTTACTAATTCTAAGCTCTATGGAATGAGCACCCTGTGATTATACTAAAATATTTTTCTTTTTATTCGGATGCTTTTCGTGTCTGTAAGTCATATCTACTTAAACCTCTTTCTTTCTTCCAAGTGATTAACTTTTTTCTTGAATTAAACCAATACCCGCGGCAACCCTTACTCGCAATAATTATACTCTGTTTGAACTCCTTTAAGAATTTCTAAAGAGATTAAAAGAATCATTAGCTATTCTCACTTTGGGGACTAACAAACTTATACCTTCCTTTCAGTCAGACAATAAGCAACTTTCTTGCCATCAGTCAAGGTTCCCAATAGGTGTACAAATTAAAGTTGTATTAAGTGCCTTGTAAGCTAAATGTTTGCCAGAGACAAGAAAGATTAAAGGCATCCCTTAGGGTGTAAGGTTGTGTATATTGTTCAATGGAACGTGAAGTATCATCTGATTATTTAATTAATTTAATTAAAAATTTGCTTTTAAAAAGTCTATCAAAAAAATTGAGACAGTTTAATATATTACCGTCCTATGACGAGCTTCATTTCCAGAGCAAGAGACGTAAGAGGATGACTTTGAGGGTCCGACAAATTAGATATAGACATAGACATACGTTTATTCACTGAAGAAAATATGGCTACATCAACAGGCAAATTCAAAGGCAGGAAATCGACATTAAATTATAGAAATAAATACGTACCTAATTAAGACTATTTTCATGCTAAAGTGCATCTAGGGACAACTTAATTTTTTCTACCAATTACTTTATGAGAAGAGGCCGCCCAGCAATGGTTCGATGTGGGCTGAGGATGATGATGATGATGAATTAAGGTGCTGCATTTCCTGTCCCTTTTTATAACCATAAAGTCGAGCTGCGGATTTTTATTCCAAAACTAGCTGACCCGGCAGACTTCATACTGCCTCAATCGATAAATAAAAGACCTAAACTTTTGTATAAATTAATTTCAAAACTGACTACCAGCTGATTGATTTACTAAGGGAGGGCCAAATTTTTTTTTCATATTTCGACCTATGTTCTTTGGGGATTTTTTTGAGTTTCATGAGCACATTCACCTCCTTCCGTTACACTCTGTATATATATTTTAGTACAACTTTGAACTTTATGCAGCGGTAATAAATTGCAATTTGACTCTTTGACGTTACGAACACACCGAAATTGCTCAGACAACATTGAGTGATTATAATTTAATATGAACTTTATTGAATAGCAATAAAGTTCAAATTGACTCCAGAAAACGATTGACTCTAGAAAACGTTTGTATGGGAAATAGAAAAGGGCTGTTTTTAGGGTTTTCCCGGAAATTATTCGATTTTTCTCGCCTTTTAAACCTTCCCTAGACCTCCACGAACATTTCAAGACTATAAGATAAGATAAATCCGTTCAGCCGTTCTCGAGTTTTAGTGAGACTAACGAACAGCAATTCATTTTTATATATATTGATTATAGTTCAGAATAGTTCAGACCACTCCCAAATGCGATGTCTCGCCCAGACAGTCTGCTAGTGCATACTGGCAATTATTACAAAATCCAATTTCGGAATCAAGTCACAAAACCCTAGCCATCCCTCTGTTTGCTCAGTATAATCTTGTAGACAAACCCCCGTTCCCCTCAACCCCGTCCCTCGCCTAGGGCTAAACTGCTTGTCTTTGTATATTCTGTCAAAGGTTAATTAAGAAACAGTAGCTCATATCATACAGTTTGCCGCATCTCAAATGTCTTTGGAGATAGCTAACTGTTTTGTTTACCCTACTGTGTTTACCGCGCAAAAATATCACGTCATTTTTTCACTAAAATAGCGTTAATCCAAGAAAGTCAAAGTCAAAGTATTTTTTAATTGACCATAAAATCATACAGATTGCTTAGTCAACGTCAATATAATATTAATATTTTTGTATACTACCGCCCGTTCGGAAGTTGTGGGCTTAGGGATGGAGCAAAGAAGGGCAAGACTCCCCCGTAACTTATAACTTATAACGTTGAGTTATCACTAAAATTTAAATACCGCCGCAGCTTACATTATCAATTAATAAAATACCTTGACGGACATCACTATCATAGTGGCAACGACCTTCATACAAAGCGGGTTTTATCCCAAGAACCATTCGTGAAACATCATACCAATTACAACACCCGAGCCCCGGAATTACCCGTAAAATCGGGTAGCAAGGGCACTCCAAACCGCACAGTTTGACAAATGCTAATTAACAAACTATAACTTTGTTTGACCCATTGTGCTGAGCTTGGCAAACTCTATCGCATCTCCGGTCTCAGGGGATGTGGTATGATTCCGGATCTCAGGATCAGCTAATGGGCATTTGGCATTAGCAAATGTGTGACGGCCAATTTTGATGAGTTTTACAGTTTACTTGCATGGACATGAGCTAATGTTAACATTCCTCGTGAAACGCAAACCGATTGCCGATATAAATTAGACCTGAATAAAACTATCTACTGCAGTTCGATATTTTATTTATTTATTTATTTATTTATTTATCTAACAAAGCCTACAGCACAAATCAAAATAATATAAGCAGAGAACTTATACTAGACATAGGCCAATTAATATTTTGATTGGGTGATTAATTTTTAAACACTTCTGAAGAAAGAGGGGTGTTTTAAGTTTGAAGCGTCTGTCTGTGTGTGTATCTGTAACTGAAGGTCTCTTCATGGCACCCTAGCAATGGTGCCCTAGCGGTCAAACGCGTCGACAATTTTTATGCGGTTTTCTGTAAGTTGACTTCGCTACAATAGTTCTTATCTTAGCCATGGTTTATCATAACCGGTTGAGTGGTGTTATGAGCCTATCAGGGAAACAATTAATCTAATTTAAGTTTCATTTTATTGTCTTGATCACAGAACGAAATGTAGCTGAACATCTAACGCCATCTAGCGATATTATCTTAACAAGGAGATTAAACATGTGCTTTCTTATGAAAAGAGGCGGCAGTTTACGATAAAATATCTCTTCTGCTACAGAAAAATGTGCCGGTTCTTGTTCTCATGTAACGACTATTAGTTGACAAAGCGAAGCATAAAAACACCACTTGATTGCACATTACAAAAGCCCATAAGTCTTGAAACAAAGCGTGTTTTAAGCCCCGCAAAGCGTTTGTTCAATTCTAACAGCGTGTTATTAAAGAAAAAAATTACGTCGCACTCGGCTTGATGACTCCATAATGGCGGAGTCATTTTTTACACGGACCCCGGGCAAGATGGGAAAAATATCTCAAATTAACATTTTGGAAGTCGCCCTATAATTAAATCGTAACAGGTCCTCTTGTGTAACAATTAGTTTTAATATTCTCACGGCTGTGGAGGCATTCTCGGGCAATTATACCGATTGTATGTATGTAGTTATAGATTTTTTTATCGCCTCGTCTGTGTTGAGTCTCGATAGAGCGAGGTCGCGGTATTGAATGGGATTTTGGTCATCGCTTAATTGTTTTGGATTGGAGTTTTATATCTTTTATAGATTTACTTTGTTTCAGAGAAGTGTTAGATTAGTTATTGTATAATTACGGATTCAATAGACGAGGTGGATTTAAAAATATTATTTGTCAACTATGTGAAATTACTTTAGGCGTGCAAAGTTTGGAAGAGGTTAGTGCAGAGTTAAGTCATTCTTGTTGTCAATATAGAAACTTTGGTTGAAGAACTGTTGGAAATAAAAGTCATGCAAATTTTCCTCAATGAGTTTATTGCGCCAGAACAATAAATGAAGCTGATCATTGTATCATTATTAACGTTTACTTTCAACACCGATTACAAATACTCTACACGATATCATGTCGTACATTGCTTCATTAATATTTATACATCCGAGTCTGTATTGCACTTCGCTTTACATTACGCCAACACATAGTCGAAGAACTAAGCGTACTCTATCCCTATAACTTAAAGTTCGTGGGTTCAATAATTACGATATATTTGTCTAAATATCACAAGAAAATACAAAACGAAATACGAAATAGATTTAACATAGCATTATTAACAGTTAATATACAGGTGGTCAGCTCGCCCGAGTGTATCAAGGTATGAGGTATCACCAGGCGGAGCGGAGGTGGTGGCGGCGTCATGACACGGGCACGTGGTGCTGATACAAGTGCTCCTGACGCTCACACAATGACGTCATCTTCTTGTAAGACTCCGAGCCCTCGCGAAAAAGCATCTTGGCGTCGTCTCCGGGCCTCCCGTGAGCCGCGTCCAGCCTTCCCGGGGAGATCTCGGGCGGGGAAGACGCCGACAGAGGCGAAAGACTCTCCCGGGCGGTCTGGGCGCCCGCCGCGGCCCCGTAGGGCCCTCCCGGCTGCGGCAACCCATTACCCATCAGAAAAGGGGGCGGGAAGAACCCCCGCTCGCCCATTTGTGGAAACATTCCCGCTTGCAACGCACTCAAGTTTCGACTGTAGAATTTCATGGTCTCCGCCACATAGTTCGGTAGTTGCGTGTCTTCGCTGCCGCCGTACTTGAGACTCTCGAGCGTTGACGCGAGCCCTTTGATGTCGGAGTACAGTTTGTTTAGTAGTTCAGCGTTGACTTCGAACGCGGGCCGCTGCTCCCGGCTGTCGGGCGAGCCGGTGGACAGGAGCCGCCGGTGGAGGTCTACATTCGAGCTGTGTCGGTCCCGGCTGCGTCGGGAGGGAAACGCAGCGTCGCAGCCGCTGACGTCGCAAGGATGCAACAGTTTCAAGTGGTCGTTCCTGTAATGCATGCGCAGGGTGAAGTGGTTCTGAAAGACTTTCCCGCATGCAGTGCACCGGTCCGGGTTCTCGTCGTCGATGGGTATCTCCAGGTCGTTGATTTCTGTTCGCTCGTCGGTGCGGTCGCTGCTGGCTGACGGTGACCTGGCTCGTGTGAGGCGCTCCTCGGTGGGGTGTAACTCGCTGCCACTGTCGCTCGGCGTATACAAATCTGAGCGGAGCCTCAACCCCTCGCGAACTACACTCGGCGAGCTCGACTCATCATCCGAGTCGCTCTCAGCCTTCACTCTCCTCATTGTTTCCGAATCGACTACAATATCTGCACCGTTTCGAAATGACTCCCACATCTCACCTTTCTGTTTCTTCAGCGATAGCGGCTCGTCTTCAGTTCTTTTGGAGTTAAGTTTGGATAAATTTCTAATCAGATCTCCATGAAACTCCTCGTCCGAAACATTGTATTCATTATTTTGTGAGCATCGAGTGGGATTGCCGCTCTTCCTTTTTCTTTTGTTTGG